>JARBWK010000007.1:45768483-46048483 GCA_030556195.1 Anolis apletophallus | reverse complement strand
CGTGTGCCGGGCTCAGCTAGTTACTAACTAAATTCGTTAGTAGTTCGTATGCCAGCGCATGCGCATTCCAGATGGTTTTGGCCTACAACTCCCAGAAATCCTAACAGCTGGTAAATTGGCTGGGATTTCTGGGAGTTGTAGGCCAAAACTTGAATAAATCACACTGAATTCTAGATGGGACTCTCCAAATAGGAAGGAGGGAGGGAAGGAGGAAGGGAGGGGGTATTCTATTATTGGAAGCAGCAAAAGAAAAGGAGGAGGAGCCCCCCCCCTCGCTCCTCGCTGCCTCTCTCTCACCCCGATCCTGAGGGAGCGAGGGCCCAAGTTTGCCCAGGCTGAGAGGAAAAGGCAGAGGCCTGAGGCTGTGAGGAATGGTGGGAGTTGAAGTCCAAAACACCTGGAGGGCTGAAGTTGGCCCGTGTGATGGCCCGGAAAGAGGAGGGGCAGAGAAGCATGTGATGGGGCAAGACAGAGCAACGGGGAAGAGAAGGGGGGGGGAGAAGCCACCAGGAAAGAGGAGGGGGCAGAGAAGCATGTGAGAGAGTGCAGGGAGAGAAAGGAGGAGAAGCGTGTGTGTGTGTGTGTGTGTGTGTTGGCCCCTGCGGTGGGGCAAGACAGAGCAACGGGGACGAGAAGGGAGGGGGGAGAAGCCACCAGGAAAGAGGAGGGGGCAGAGAAGCATGTGAGAGAGTGCAGGGAGAGAAAGGAGGAGAAGCGTGTGTGTGTGTGTGTGTGAAGTTGGTTTCCTGCGGTGGGGCAAGACAGAGCAACGGGGAAGAGAAGGGAGGGGGAGAAGCGTGAGGGACTACACTTTCCAGAATGCCTAGCAGCAGCGTCACTTCCAGTTCCCCATAGAAATGCGGGAAAAAGAAGATGAATGAAGGCGGGAAGGAAATGAGGGGAGACGACAGGGAGAAGTGAGTAGTACAATAATTAAGAATTAATTACGATCATAACGCAAATTGTTGGCCTCAAGGACCGTAAAAGAAAGTCTACTTCCTGGTTAGCTGCCGTGATGCGTATAAACTAGAGAGTCCCATTACATACAAATCACTTACAATTTCTTTTAATTTTCATAACTTTTTTCTCATGCCTACTGTTTGTTAGTAGTTTGAATCAAGTGATGGCTTGCATGTACGAAAATGAGCCATCAAATACATTTGTTGATTGCAGGCGCACATCACTCAGCATCAGCTCAAGCAATCCTGGTTGATGAAGCCTTTGACTCATTCAGCTGAGAGTTCAACAATAAGGAAGACAACTGGAAATGCTCTATGAAAAGCTAACCAATTAGCTTTTACAAAAACACAACAGACCCTTGCCAAAATGGCAAGAAAAAAAGTCTTTTTCAATGTGGTACTTTTCCCAGTGAAATCGTATCAAAATTATAGTTCAGCAACACAGAAAATGCAGTAGAGCTTTCCAAACATTTCAGGTTGCTGACACACTTTTCAGACGTGCATCATTTTGCAACACAGTAATTCAGTTTTACTAACAAACCGGAAGTTAAACCAATCCCTTATAAGAAATATGGAGAGATACATAATTTGCAATAACAAAATGTATGAGGACACAATATATCTCATGAAAACGTTTCATGTATATACTAGCTGTACCCGCCACGCATTGCTGTGACCAACCTTCTCTCCCTCTTTCTCTCTTCCTTTATTTCTCTCCTTACTTCCATCCCTCTTTTCTTCTTTCCTTCCCTTTTTTCTTTAATTTTCTCCTTCCTTCTCTTCCTCTTTCCTCCCCCCTTCTTTCCTTTCCTCTTTCTTCCCTTTCTTCCTTCTCTACCTATTCTTGGACTGCAACTCCCAACATTCTTTCTGATCAATCTATCTACCTACCTACATACCTGCCTACCTACCTATTTCTTTCTAATCTATCTTATCTATCTGGAGGATTTCTGGGATTGCAGTCCAGGAATAGGAAATTGGAAATATGCAGGGATTGGGATGCTCTCAAAGAATTCCAAGGAAAAGAAACTTGCATCTTGGAAGCAGTGCATGTCATCCTCCTCTCCTAAAGGGCCTGGTCTAGGGGATGCTGGGAGCTGTAGTCCAAAAGAGAGTGTGGATATGCCATTGTATGTTTTGTTTGCCAGGGTGAGTTGTTTTGTGCATGCGCTGTAGTGTCTTTTTGGGCTTTTGGGGCTTTTAAAGTCCCTTCCACTGTGTTTTTCAGTGTTTTTATGAGTGATTGTCACTTGTTGGCCTGATAGGTATATTGTGTCCAAATTTTGTGTCAATTCATCCAGTGGTTTTCGAGTTATGTTAATCCCACAAACGTTACATTTTTATTTATATAGATTTAACATATTAAATATTTTGCTTATTTCACATAGGTTTCTCATTATGCTCATGTGACACTGTGCTGTCGCACATTGGGCCCGTGGAATGGCTGTTTCTAGGACGTGACCTCTGTTTGTCCAACGGGACACCGGGGTGCCTCAGCTGGAAGACCTCCTTGGTTTTCACCAATGATAAAGTTCTTTGAGTCTTAAAATAAGTTTAACAAAGTTCTTTATTTGGGCTTAAATCTTAACAAACTGGAAGGCTTCAAACAGGTGACTTTCTCAGTCTGCAGTAACAGGGCCGGCAAACTGGACAATACTGGTCTTCTCCTTTTGGGGAAAATCCTATGACCCTTCCCTGGGCAATCTTTCTTTACCTTGCTGGTGTGAGGCCCCTTCTTCCAACTCCAAGCTGCGTTATGGATAGCCAGATGTCCTGTACCAGGCAAGGTTCCTGTCGATTTGCCAGGCTGTTGGGACTGTAGAAGGTCCCTTCACAAAAGACTGTGAAAGTGTTCTGCAATTCTCCAGCAAAGCCGGTCTGTCACCCCAGCACAGCTGTAAGATTTAATGCCTTTTTCCAAGTAGGAAGGAATAGGCTACCTTAAATCATGTCCTCTCCAGTAGAGTAGCTGTTAAGACTGAGAGGAGAAACATTCCCTTTCCCTCTGCCACCGGGTTTGCAACCTTTGATTGGTTGGCAGCCCTCTTGGCCCATAAATGCAAACCAAGAAAGTCACCTACAAAATAAAATGCAAGGGAATGAGCTCCTGCAAACTTGTAGTGCAACAAAGTGAAAACAGAGCTCTATTGGCACTGCTGTGGCAGAACAGACACACTGATGTGTCAATGACAAAGTTTGGAAAGCTCTGTCTTACAGAAATATTATGTCTGCTATTCTGTCAATATTGATTTTTTAGCCCTAATTATAGGCCAGCTGCACACTTGTAAAAATTTGACAACACCCAGGGCTACAAAATGATGTGGAAGATCAGTGTTTGCAAGATATCATTTTCTCATTTCCGATTCAAACATATCAACACTTGTGCTATATAGCACAAAATGCAAAGCAAATGGGAAAACATAAATGGTTACAAATGGTCAGCTTGGGCAGAGGGATCAGAATTCAGACCTTTCACTCTAAACTTAGACTGAATCAGGAATAGTATGATACTTTTGGCTCTGTAGAAGCTTAGACTGTAGTATTAGGGATCATCTGCTCTCTGGCTTCATTTTAAACCCAATTTTATGGCATCCCTTGATTACTTAGTTGACCAGAATGCTGCTCTTCCAAGTATGGTTACAAAAAGGGTACTTAAGTTTCAGAAAGTCCATATCTGAAAATATGAGCATTTTGCGAGTTATGCAGATTTCTGCATGCATCTAACCAATTGATCATTCTCAGACACAGTTTTGAAATGTACATATTTATCCATCTTATCAGTTGCATTTTCAGCAACATGTGATTTCCATGCACAAAGTGCCTCTGTTTCATATTTCTTTCCAAATGCAACAGACCTGAGAAGTCTACGTGCACATGCCCACACAACTATAATGGAAAAGGTTTGTCCTACATCCAGACCAGAAAAAAAATTCAGGGGCAGGGGGCTGAGGAGTTGAAACAATTTTTATTTCTTTAGAAAATCATGAGATGTAGGCCCCTAACACAAAATAATTTAAATTCTATGACTCATTCTATATTTTTATAGAGACCTAATTAAATCAATTTTTGATTTTAGCTACAAAGTTTCAAGTCTTTAAAAAAACCTGAAAATGACTCATAATTGATAATTTAATGATTACAAAAGAACATCACAATGCCTGTTGAAAACACTTGAAAACTGTGCCAATACACTTGGACAGAAATGAGGTTCCACCAATAACCTGCGGTGGACACTCAAGAGTGCAAGTCCAGCCAGTTTTTCATGCCCCATTGTACTTCTTATGTGTGTTTTCAAACGTTTCAGAGTTGAAAATGATATTTTATTTGTTGCTATTGACACTGGCAATGTTGCAGAAACCCGAAGAAGCTTCTTCACATTCGGAAAAACTGTCCATCACATACAAGATATGCTTCAAATAATAATAATAATAATAATACACTTTATTTATATTCCGCTCTTCTCACCCCGAAGGGGACTCAGAGCAGATTACAGGTACACATACTTAGCAGATAATCCCTGCTGTTTTCCACATACACACATATAGACAAACAGAGGCAAACTCTGGCCACCAGGGGGAGCTAACGCACTCCTCATCTCAGGGTTCCCAGCATCCCTTGTTATTCCTTCCGCATTCCTCAGCGTTCCTGGAGTTCTTTAATGGCCTCATAATTCAGTCAAAATTTGCCTCCCCACTTAATGTGGTACCTTTATCTCCTACTTGGCAGATGCAACTGTCTTTCGGGCTGCAAACGTTGACAGCAGGCTACACTTAAAGGTCGAGCACCCACCTCGACCCGGGCAGGCCTCAAACTCTTGACCTATTGGTCAGAGAGATCTTATGCAGCTGACACTTATGCAGCTGCGCCACATTCCCAGTGCATTTGGTGGTTTTTCTGCAGGTGTAATCTTTTTCCATTTTCTGCACCACAGGTCAAACTTTTCCATCAGTGCGTCAGCATCTTGAAGATGGATGGATGGTATCCTTCAAGTGACTGGTTTGACCTTGAAGGAGCTGGGGGTGGTGACGGCCGACAGGGAGCTTTGGCATGGGATGGTCCATGAGGTCACGAAGAGTTGGAAGCAACTGAATGAATGAATGAACAACAAACAACAACACATTATTACATTTTAGAAACTACATAAAAATACCTAGTTATTAAAAAGTCCTTGATAGTTTAGGTGAAAATAAAATATAAACTTTTAAAGCAAGCACAAATTATAAAAACTTAGGTTTTTCTTATGAAGTTGAAAACCGGGGGGGTCCAATTTTGATGTCAGTTACATCATCTTCACATCAAAAATGTTGATGAAGCATCTGCAAAGACAAAACTTGGTCGCTTCCACTATGTTGGCTATTACTGCTATTGTAATATAAATTGGCAGAAAGGTAGGCAATGATAGCGTGAATAAATTATCAAAATTTGATTGAGATGGTGCTTGTAGTTCTGGAAGGACTCCAATGTTTGCTTCTCATAGACTTAGCATGGGGATTTGCTTACCAGTTAAAATGACTAAACCAGGGGGTTTTAAACCTGATATATTTTTTTTGGAGGGGGAGTGTCAACCAGTAAAATATCCCTTAGCTATGAGCTTACCTACATCTATGCTAAAGATGTGGCTCTGTAGACTCTTAGACATGTTCCTATCAACTATTGTTATGCATCTTCCTTGATTAAAGATGGTAATCATCTGTAATCTAATTAAAACGGAATATTATATGATTAAAGTAGATTAACACAAAGGCATGTGGGAAATGTCATGCTGACTGTCTCTCAGTCTAGTTTATTGCCATAGATCTGGTTGCATCAATTTATAAAATAGTTTTATATATTGGATCAGACACATGTATTTTTGGAAACAACATATGGATGCAAATGGCTCATGCCCAAAGCAAACGTGAACTTGAAATGTTTGGTACCTGGCCAATACTCTCTCTATGTTTGTGTATACACTTTGAGAGTTGAATGAAGCAGCACTGAACAACTCTGTTTTCTAGTAAAACCTGGATTCTAGGAGATCATAAAATTGAAACAGATTTAATGAATAATTGAAAACATCTATATTATGTGAATAATGTCGCTGCTGCCCTTATTCTAGAATCCAAGAATCACAACTGTAAGAATGTTAAAGGCAAAAATCTATGAATCTCAATTTCACCACACAATGGAAGCAGCAATTTACAAATAATGTAAGTAATCGTAATAAGTCATTTTTAAAGGAGCACAGCAAATAGGGTTGCCATATGAATAAGGAACAGGCACCTAAAAATAGGGAAATTTTCACAAAAATAAGGAACACTTCATAAAAACTTGAAAATCACCATTTGTTTTTCAAGTATTTATGTAGTGTCCCTTCTTTTTGTGAAATTTTCCCTATTTTTAGGTTCCTGTCCCGTATTCATATGGCAACCCTAACAGCAAAGGTGCATTTCAAAAAAGCAATATGTAAATGGAAAAAGAGCTGCTTTCATTATATGATGTTTTTCTATTTCTGCTTACATTTTCAAATTACATTCAAAAGGCACTCTTGGCCATTTTAGAGGAAATCTGGCAGCTGCGTATGTGTTTTATGTCATTCTCTTATAAATCCTTAGGAAATTTTCTTCGGCGTCGAGTATTTATGTCACAGCGGATAGGCAACAGAAATATAGAAGTTTAATTCCTCATCGGCCCAAAAAACCTCCAGTCTCTGTTCGTGTGAATAATGAAACTCTCATACAATTCACAAGGTAAATATATAACTTTGTATTGAATTGTATTTAACAATAACTGGCAAAACATCGAAAAACAACAGCCCTCACAGCTACCTCTCAAAACATCCTTTCCTCACAGATATTCTAAACCAACTGTCAGATCCCAACTGTCACTTTCAACTGACAAATCCTCAAGATTCCATTCATCAGTCTTGAGACAGCGCCATCTGGTGTCAAACATATCACACTGCAGTTCATCTCAAACTGCGAAAGTATATCTTGTGCTGACTCATGAATTGCTATTCAAAATTTAATAATCTGACACTCCTTCATGAGCAACACAAGTACACACATTTCTTATAATAACAATATCTTCTTACAAAATACATTTAATTTACAATTAGTCAATGCTTTTGTAAACATAATAAAGCGGTTTTGGTACTTTCCAACAGGCGTACAGTCAGAGAGTGATGCTGCACACGTGTAGAGCTTAGAAAAGTGGGTTTCTGTGCCAAGAATCAGGCAGGCACAAGCTCCGTGAATGTAACACTGTGATTGGTGCTTCAAATCAATGTTGTGATTTGCCAAAGTACATCCCGTGCCTAACGTAAGATAACGTAGGCTTGGATTGGTTTAGCAGTGCAAAGCATGGGGTTTGTTTACCTTAATGCCAAATGGGTAAGAACTGCGCATGAGCAGAGAGTTTGGCCCCCTCCGTTGCTGGCAAGGAGCCGTGAAAGCCAAATGTTGCAAACTGAGAACACAAGAGTCCCAGCTACTGATAGTTGCACTGTGAGAAAGACTAACATAGAAATGCTCATTGTTCTAACTCATAGGGGATTAAGATGTGATGCAAAATGAAAATGTTATGTTTTATTGGATTGATGAAATGTTCTGTAACACCAGCCAATGATGTTTGTGAAATGATCATGAAGGAGGGCGGGCTTTTGTGGATGCCGCCATGAGGGGTATATATGCTTTGTGTTAAGGATGACCGGGGCCGTTTGCCCCTTATCGCAGCTCGTTCTGTGGGCAACCCCACCAGTTGGTGTTAAACTTAATAAATCTCTTTGATTTCACGTTGAGCAGTGAAGTTGTTGCGTGATTTCCTCATCCCTGCGCCCGCACGTCCATGCCGCCGATTTGGTAAGAGGTAACTTGCCACTTGGAGTTCCATAACAGCGTCTCTCAGAGTTCAGCCCCTAACAACGGAGGAGGTGAGAAAGCTGGTGACCGGGCGAGAGCGACGACCTGCCCAACGGATCCCTGCCCATCACATCTAATCAAGTCCAATACTGACATCTTGTCCGGTGCTCTGAGGGACCTGGTGAATCTCTCTCTTGAAACAAGTGCCTTTCGGACTCCCTGAAAGAGGCGAGTCACCCCCCCTCTTGAAAAGACATCGCTTGACCCCGAGGTTCCTGCTAACTACCGCCCGGTTGCCAACTTACCCTTCCTGGGCAAGCTCCTTGAACGAGCAGTAGAAAGCCAAATTCGGGTCTTCTTGGATCAATCCGGGGGCTTGGACCCGTCCCAGTCGGGCTTCCGCGCGGGCCACGGAGTGGAGTCCGTTCGTGGCAATCACTGATGACATCCGTCGACAACTGGATCGGGAGGCTCGGCAATCCTAGTCCTCTTGGACCTTACGGCGGCCTTTGATACCGTCGACCACGACCTGCTTCTCCATCGCCTGGCGGCCTCCGGGATCAAGACAGAGCTCTGGCCTGGCTGGAATCGTTCCCTGCGAGGCCGCTCGCAGCGGGTCGAGTGGCAGGGTCAAGTCTCTTTGAAAAACGAATGGAGTGTGGAGTCCCTCAGGGTGCCATTCTATCTCCCACCCTCTTTAATATCTACATCCAGCCCCCTGGCTAATATTGCTAGGAGCCATGGGTTCTCCTGCTACCAATACGCAGACGACACGCAGCTGCTCTTGAAGCTTGACCCAGGGTCATCATCAGTACCGGACAGTTTCAGCCTAGGATTGAGGCGGTGGCGAGCTGGCTCAGGGCATATAGACTCAAGATCAACCCGGCTAAAACGGAGATCCTCTGGCCGGGTCGTCCCGACCCCGCCCACCACTTCCACTCTTCGAGGGCGAGTCCCTGGCTCCAGCCCCGGCGGTGAAAAGCCTGGGAGTGATCCTGAGACGAAAATCTCACGATGGAGGCCCAGATCCAGGCTGCAGCTAAGGGCGCCTTTTTCCATCTCCGTAGGGCCCGTTGGCTGGCTCCCTACCTTCCACCAGAGGCCTTGAGAACAGTGGTCCATGCCACTGTCATCTCACGCCTCGACTACTGCAACGCCCTATATGTGGGCCTCCCCCAGACACCAACTAAGAGGCTGAAAACGTATCCATAACGCCGCAGCCAGACTCATTACTGGGTCATCAGTGGGGATCACATTTCCCCCATTCTTAAAGAACTTCACTGGCTGCCCCTAGAGTTCAGAGCCCTTTACAAACTCCTGGTGCTCACCTTTAAAGCCCGGCACAACATTGGGCCTTCCTATCTGAGTGACCGGCTGACGGCCCAATGCAGCGAGAGGCCAGCACGCTCCATCAACGGTGACCGCCTGACTACCCCTGGAGTGCGGGAGGCTAGACTGGCGGAAACTCGGCGGAGAGCCTTCTCCGTCGCGGCCCCTTCGACTTGGAACTCACTGCCGCCCACCCTCAGAGCCTCTCCGACTCTATCTGGATTCCGGCCAGCCTTGAAGACCTGGCTCTTCCGCCTAGCGTTCGGGACTGGCTCGGTACCCTGGACTACCTGAGCCACCCCTCCTGTTCATATTCCATGTTTTTAAACTGTTGTACATTGTTCACCCTAGGGTTTTAACTGTTGTAAGTCGCCCGGAGCACCGCCGGTGGAGGGCGACTCACAAATATTAAAGTATTATTATTATTATTATTATTACTATTGGGGAATGTGTTTTCTTATGTGGGATCACACCTATATGTATAGGTTACGAATATGTATATATGAAAAAAGCATGAATATATTGTAAATCATTTATGTTTAATTTAATAGATATTGGACCAGTGGATTGGACAATAGATAGTATGTGGCAGGTCCCGAAGAAGCCGGAAGCAATAAACGGATGGCTTAATACCGTCGACCTGACATTGAGTGTAATCCGGATTATATTTGAAAATATGTCACCTTATGGATTATAATTTTGTGAAGGAAAACACCAATGTTTTGATGCCATATGGATCTTGAACCCACCATCCACTTAAAATTGAAAAAGAATGAAGATGAAATAAATTGAGAACATTGTGAAAGTGATTCCCGCATTTACCTTTTATTACTTGGAACTGAAACACACCCCACCTTAATTTGTTGCTTACAGAAATATTATGTCTGCTATTCTGTCAATATTGATTTCTAGCCCTAATTATAGGCCAGCTGCACACGTGGAAAACCAGTGTTTGCAAGATATCATTTTCTCATTTCCGATTCAAACATATCAACACTTGTGCTATATAGCACAAAATGCAAAGCAAATGGGAAAACATAAATGGTTACAAATGGTCAGCTTGGGCAGAGGGATCAGAATTCAGACCTTTCACTCTAAACTTAGACTGAATCAGGAATAGTATGATACTTTTGGCTCTGTAGAAGCTTAGACTGTAGTATTAGGGATCATCTGCTCTCTGGCTTCATTTTAAACCCAATTTTATGGCATCCCTTGATTACTTAGTTGACCAGAATGCTGCTCTTCCAAGTATGGTTACAAAAAGGCTACTTAAGTTTCAGAAAGTCCATATCTGAAAATATGAGCATTTTGCCAGTTATGCAGATTTCTGCATGCATCTAACCAATTGATCATTCTCAGACACAGTTTTGAAATGTACATATATATCCATCTTATCAGTTGCATTTTCAGCAACATGTGATTTCCATGCACAAAGTGCCTCTGTTTCATATTTCTTTCCAAATGCAACAGACCTGAGAAGTCTACGTGCACATGCCCACACAACTATAATGGAAAAGGTTTGTCCTACATCCAGACCAGAAAAAAAAACTCAGGGGCAGGGGACTGAGGAGTTGAAACAATTTTTATTTCTTTAGAAAATCATGAGATGTAGGCCCCCTAACACAAAATAATTTAAATTCTATGACTCATTCTATATTTTATAGAGACTTAATTAAATCAATTTTGATTTTAGCTACAAAGTTTCAAGTCTTTAAAAAACCTGAAAATGACTCATAATTGATAATTTAATGATTACAAAAGTACATCACAATGCCTGTTGAAAACACTTGAAAACTGTGCCAATACACTTTGACAGAAATGAGGTTCCACCAATAACCTGCGGTGGACACTCAAGAGTGCAAGTCCAGCCAGTTTTTCATGCCCCATTGTACTTCTTATGTGTGTTTTCAAACGTTTCAGAGTTGAAAATGATATTTTATTTGTTGCTATTGACACTGGCAATGTTGCAGAAACCTGAAGAAGCTTCTTCACATTCGGAAAAACTGTCCATCACATACAAGATATGCTTCAAATAATAATAATAATAATAATACACTTTATTTATATTCCGCTCTGCTCACCCCGAAGGGGACTCAGAGCAGATTACAGGTACACATACTTAGCAGATAATCCCTGCTGTTTTCCACATACACACATATAGACAAACAGAGACAAACTCTGGCCACCAGGGGGAACTAACGCACTCCTCATCTCAGGGTTCCCAGCATCCCTTGTTGTTCCTTCCGCATTCCTCAGCATTCCTGGAGTTCTTTAATGGCCTCATAATTCAGTCAAAATTTGCCTCCCCACTTAATGTGGTACCTTTATCTCCTACTTGGCAGATGCAACTGTCTTTCGGGCTGCAAACGTTGACAGCAGGCTACACTTAAAGGTCGAGCACCCACCTCGACCCGGGCAGGCCTCAAACTCATGACCTATTGGTCAGAGAGATCTTATGCAGCTGACACTTATGCAGCTGCGCCACATTCCCAGTGCATTTGATGGTTTTTCTGCAGGTGTAATCTTTTTCCATTTTCTGCACCACAGGTCAAACTTTTCCATCAGTGCGTCAGCATCTTGAAGATGGATGGATGGTATCCTTCAAGTGACTGGTTTGACCTTGAAGGAGCTGGGGGTGGTGACGGCCGACAGGGAGCTTTGGCATGGGATGGTCCATGAGGTCACGGAGAGTTGGAAGCAACTGAATGAATGAATGAACAACAAACAACAACACATTATTACATTTTAGAAACTACATAAAAATACCTAGTTATTAAAAAGTCCTTGATAGTTTAGGTGAAAATAAAATATAAACTTTTAAAGCAAGCACAAATTATAAAAACTTAGGTTTTTCTTATGAAGTTGAAAACCGGGGGAGCCCAATTTTGATGTCAGTTACATCATCTTCACATCAAAAATGTTGATGAAGCATCTGCAAAGACAAAACTTGGTCGCTTCCACTATGTTGGCTATTACTGCTATTGTAATATAAATTGGCAGAAAGGTAGGCAATGATAGCGTGAATAAATTATCAAAATTTGATTGAGATGGTGCTTGTAGTTCTGGAAGGACTCCAATTTTTGCTTCTCATAGACTTAGCATGGGGATTTGGTTAACCAGTTAAAATGACTAAACCAGGGGGTTTTAAACCTGATATTTTTTTTTTGGAGGGGGAGTGTCAACCAGTAAAATATCCCTTAGCTATGAGCTTACCTACATCTATGCTAAAGATGTGGCTCTGTAGACTCTTAGACATGTTCCTATCAACTATTGTTATGCATCTTCCTTGATTAAAGATGGTAATCATCTGTAATCTAATTAAAACGGAATATTATATGATTAAAGTAGATTAACACAAAGGCATGTGGGAAATGTCATGCTGACTGTCTCTCAGTCTAGTTTATTGCCATAGATCTGGTTGCATCAATTTATAAAATAGTTTTATATATTGGATCAGACACATGTATTTTTGGAAACAACATATGGATGCAAATGGCTCATGCCCAAAGCAAACGTGAACTTGAAATGTTTGGTACCTGGCCAATACTCTCTCTATGTTTGTGTATACACTTTGAGAGTTGAATGAAGCAGCACTGAACAACTCTGTTTTCTAGTAAAACCTGGATTCTAGGAGATCATAAAATTGAAACAGATTTAATGAATAATTGAAAACATCTATATTATGTGAATAATGTCGCTGCTGCCCTTATTCTAGAATCCAAGAATCACAACTGTAAGAATGTTAAAGGCAAAAATCTATGAATCTCAATTTCTCCACACAATGGAAGCAGCAATTTACAAATGATGTAAGTAATCATAATAAGTCATTTTTAAAGGAGCACAGCAAATAGGGTTGCCATATGAATAAGGAACAGGCACCTAAAAATAGGGAAATTTTCACAAAAATAAGGAACACTTCATAAAAACTTGAAAATCACCATTTGTTTTTCAAGTATTTATGTAGTGTCCCTTCTTTTTGTGAAAATTTCCCTATTTTTAGGTGCCTGTCCCTTATTCATATGGCAACCCTAACAGCAAAGGTGCATTTCAAAAAAGCAATATGTAAATGGAAAAAGAGCTGCTTTCAATATATGATGTTTTTCTATTTCTGCTTACATTTTCAAATTACATTCAAAAGGCACTCTTGGCCATTTTAGAGGAAATCTGGCAGCTGTGTATGTGTTTTATGTCATTCTCTTATAAATCCTTAGGAAATTTTTTTAGTAGAAGCCCTCCCCAGTGAACTTAGATAAGCCCCTACACTACAAAACTTTAGGAAAGAGTTGAAAACCTGGTTTTTTCACCAGGCATTTGATGATGTTTAGACAGTAATCAAAACCGATTGGCAATCACTTAACACTTTATATTTATAGTAGCCATTAGGCTTGGTTGAGCCATAAAAATTTTGGTTCAAAACTCATTTCGGATCTAGGGGGCACTGGTGGTTCGGTTCGGAAGTCAATTCCGATTTTCACAGAAAAAAATGTTCAAAACTTTCTGAAACTTCCGAGACTTCCGAATCCCAAATAATGGTTTAATAGTGTTATTTCCTGTTTCGTTGGGTGGTCTTTACTTTGAAAGTAGTTGTTTTACTCTGGAAGGGGGGGAGCAAGGGGAGGAAATTCATCCATGCTGGTTTAAAATGGCTTCTCTGGCGTAAGACTGAAGCGGGAGGGGCAGCAAAGCGAGGAAATTCACCACTCCATTTTAAAATGTTTGCCCAGACTCCAGATGGCCATGCAGCATCGATAATAATAATAATTATTATTATTATTATAATTACCCTTCTGCCTTCATGGAGGGAAAGCACAACTAAAGCACCCCTGACAGATGGCCACCCAGCCTTAATAATAATAATAATAATAATAATAATAATAATTTTTCACCTCCTGGCCCAGGAAGTTTAGGCAGGCAGGAGGATGCGCCCGCTGCATCCTCCGTGCCCAGTGCAGGCCAAAGGCGACCTTCGGGAGCTGAGTGGCATAGGAAGGACAGGAGAAGCATGAACAAGGAGGCGGGAAGCAGCGGCGGGCACACTCGCCAACCGCTTCACTCAGCCAGACGTGGCTTCGTCATAAGTGAGGTTGACTGGCTGAGGAGGCCCAGTGGCCAGTCGGTGGAGAACGGTCCCTGGATGCGCGCTTGTGGGGACTTCCAGTTTCCTTAAAAAAACTTTGAAATCGCTTCAAAAGGAAAATCTTTCTGAATTTATACTGAATTACAAAGATTCCGACCGAACCTAATTATGTCTAGTAGCCGTCCCCTGCCACACGTTGCTGTGACCCAGTCTGGTGATTTGGAAAATACAGTCATGAGGAAGTGTTGGTTTCCAATATATGTAATTTCTTTCTGTTTGTTAGTAAATAGTATTTCTTGTTGTTTCTTTGTCAGTGTTGATATAGAGATTGTCTGGTTTGCCTACTCTGAAACATGAAACAAATAATTGCTCTCCTTTAGGGGACCCTTTCAAATCTATGATACTACAGTACATATGTACAGTACAGTACATATGTACTACTACTGTACATAAAACTTGTAAGCTGCTCTGAGTCCCCTTCGGGGTGAGAGAGGGTGGTGTATAAAATAGTAAATAAATAACTAAATACTCTGCAGTAGGAAGCCTCTCCAACCAGTGTAGGCTCCTTGTGTGGTTAAAAACCACCTGAATCAGATGTTGAAACCCCAAAGCCTTCCAGATTTTGCCAGACTACAACTCCCATTGACGCTGGTCAGCATAAGCAGAAGTGAGAAATGCTAGGATCTGAAGTCTGGCAACATCCATGGCACCACATGATTACTTGCCCTGCCCTAAGTTCTAAAATTACAAGACACCAAAGGTTGTGGGATCAGGCAGGAAAAGTAATAATAATAATAATAAACAAAAAGTAATAACCAACACAGCAATTAATGCAATTAGCAATTCTGTTAACATTGTAGGAACAGCAACAATTACTTTTCAAATGTGAGTAAAAGAAACAAATTCCATTTGAAAATGTAGCTTTTAGAAATACTTACAAGTTTTTATATATTCATTCTCACGCCCCCTAAATTTAACACCATAATAGGCGTACTTTTAATGTTCAATGTTTGACTATTTTTACCTGAATAGTACCATCACTTCAGGCAATAAAGATTGCATAAGCAAATTGGCATTGTTTTAGCATTTCTATACAGATTATCTGAGTTCACTTTGATCCATTCTTAAACTATATACACTTGAAAGAGGGTGGGATTGTTACAGAGAATGAAATAAAAACAATCTCAAAGACGTGACCACACCAACCGTTTTCTTTTTAGGGATCATATTTTATTCTCTCGCATTTGTTAAGAACACTTGCTTCTTTTTGCTGAACTGAGTTGATTTAATCTTTTGTCCAATTTGTTCCTCTTTGTTGTACATTTCTTGATGCTACATATTTTTACTTTGATCTCTGACAATAGCTTCTCTGTGAGGAAAAGACAAAAAAAAATGAAGGTTGACAAAAGTCTCAGGTGGCATTTGGACTGGTAAGGCAACTCATAATATCATAGAGTATGGGAAGAGTACCATATTATCAGCAACATAAAAATGGCAGTGATTGTAATGGCGCCAGAAAACTTGAAGATGGACTATTACAATATGTTCCACATGGAATTCCTCTTAAGGGTGGTCCAGATGTTGCTGCTGGTACAGCTAGTCCTCTGAATGAATGACATTCTGGTGGAACACTTCTACTTGAAGGAAATGCATTGATATTTGCTACCAACCCAGATTTAAGGTTTTACTGTTATTACATAAAGCAGTGTTATTCAACCTTTTTTGAGCCGTGGCACATTTTTTCAATTTACAAAAACTTGGGGCACACCACCAACCAAAATGACACTCTAACACAGTAATACCTATAGTTAATATGTTTTTAAATGTATTTATACACTCAGTGTGAAACCTGGGCCTGTTTCGATGCACACAACATAGATATCCTGACAGGAATGGCAGAAAGACACAAATTTCCCACACAGAACTCCCATTACCAAGAGAAAATGCTATAAGAGTTTGGTGGGCATTGACCTTGAGTTTTGGAGTTGTAGTTCACCTACACTCAGAGAGCACTGTGGACTCAAATAATGTTGGATCAGGACCAAACTTGGCACAAATCCTCAATATGCCCAAAGAGGCAGAAGAGAAGAGAGGGGGGAAGAGAGCAAGGTGGAAGAGAAGGGAGGGGGGAGAGAGCGAGGTGGAAGAGAAGGGAGTGGGGAAGAGAGCAAGGTGGAAGAGAAGGGAGGGGGAAGAGAGCGAGGTGGAAGATAAGGGATGCGGAAGAGAGCGAGGTAGAAGAGAAGGGACGGGGGAAAGAGCGCCTCCTCCATGATGCTTTGGCCTACAACTCCCAGCGGGAGAGAGAGAGAGAGAGAGAGAGAGAGAGAGAGAAACGCCCGAGCGAGTGGCAGGTGCGGCCGTGCAGAGGAGCCGCCTTCTCGCCTCACACTTGAGCCAGTGCGAGGGAAAGAGCAGGCCGGGGCAAGGAGGAAGCGGCCTCTGCTGCTGCTCTGAGGGTAGGAATGGGACTCTGAGGGGAAGGATGGGACTCTGAGGGGAAGGATGGGACAACAGCAGCAGCAGCAGCCATAGCAGCCTCCTCCTTCTCCCACAGAACACCTGATGATTGGCCGTGGCACACTAGTGTGCCACATCACAGTGGTTGGGAAACACTGACATAAAACGACAAGCAGACTTGGTTCAAGATGTGATTTTTCCGCTAAATAAATAACTTTCGCATTTTGAAAATTATTTATTTTGAAGGCTTCCAAATTGCAAATTTTCAAAAACTGTAGCTCAGGACATGCAGTATGATATCCTTATCCACCAATGCTCAAAAATATTCCTCCCAGAAGTATTTGTGGGACTCTCTAGGTTTTCTAGTGAAGTTCTGTGATATTCTTCAGGTCCCAACATACTGTAGAATAGCACCGAAAGATGTAGGGAGGTTCACAAACGGAAGTGGATCTCTTAATTCTATGGTATGCTCTTGGCCTAAGCATAGTCAAAATATAGCTTGCTACTATCTGTGGTTTCATGAATCCGTGGAAGTGGGGTCTTGGAACAAACCCCTCACAGTTACAAGAATCTTACTGCATTGTATATTTTTATTTACTTAAAACATTATTGCTACTCATGGAACTTCATTTTCTCAACAGAACTATTTTATGTGTAAAAATGCTATTTCCTATAAGAAAACTCTGTAGTTGTATGGATTCTTCCACGGGGCTTGTTTAGTACTGCACCACGGACTTGGTTACCTTTACCTGCATTCCTTTATTTATTTATTTATTATTATTTATTTATTTATTTATTGAGGCTTCTCAACCGCCGACTCCCAGGGGCTCGCGGCGGCTCACAAGAGCCAATGGCACAACGCCAACGGTTAAAACATAAAACACTTTAAAACACAATTAAAAACGCAATAACAGTTAAAACATTAAGCAGCAGCAGATATAACAGCCGAGTGAATATACACACGGGCCTACTCACCGGAGGCCTGCCTAAACAAATAAGTTTTGCAGGCCCGTCTGAACGGGAGTAGATCCCTCAGGGCCCTGGCTTCAGCCGGGAGGCGTTCCATAGCGTGGGGGCTATCACCGAGAACGCCCTCGGCGGGTGGATGTCCTCAGCCATGTGGGCTTGGTGGGAGGGACTGTGTTTGGCGCCAAGGTGATGTCACCACCCTAACTCCTCCCCTTTTTGAGGTTATCTGAGGGACAGGACTTCCTCTCTTTGGCCATTGCAAGGAAGAAGCTGCATGGACGTGGATGGAAGTCCATTCATGCTGAGACAAAGCACCTTTGTCCACCTACAAAGCCAACCCTGCGCTCTCACCGAAGCCTGCAGTGCAAAGGAGGACCTGTCCTCAACATAGACTGTGGATTTTGGGGCTTTTACAGGACTTCGTGGGCCTACAAAGCCAGAGGGCAACAGGAAACCTGGAATCGGAGAAAGGTACCTTCACTCTGCAACAGAGGCAAGTGATTGCATCCTCCTCCTAAAGGACTCCCTTCCCCCCCTCTAGCAACCAACTAAGCATTTTTGGGCCACCCGTTGTTTTTTACTGGTTGTTTTTCCTAAATAAACTTGTTTGATTCAGTATTTTAAGTCTAGAACTCATTTCTCAAAGACTTTCAGGTTTTTGGTGTATGGGAAGGCTTTCCTCTGCCTTCAGGGCCCAAAGCTTTCACGTCCATCTCGCAAAAGCCATTTTTACAGGCCTTAGAGGCAGAAGAATCCCTCTTACTCCAGCCCTTGCCTAAACTCTCCTCCTTTACCTGCAGATACTCCTATTCCCTCCTTCCATCCCCTGCTGAAAATTAATTACAATATAAATGGCTGGATTTGATTTTTTTATATAAAAAATAAAGACGAGAACATACAATACTTCAGATGTCTTTACACCAGTGTTTGGGAAACAAACAAGATGAGCTTGAAGTATTAGTGTAGGAAGGGAAATATGATTGTATAGCTGACTTCCATGACCGAAATATAACAATGGAAGAATACATTGTGTTCAAAAAATAGATAGGAAAGAAAAGGAAAGGGTGGCATTCTGTGACTTGTACAGAAATTAACATGAATGAATGACATGGAACAGGTGAGAAAATATGGATAATACCAAATGGAAAATACAAATTATGGCAGGATTTTACTGCAGGCCATTAAATTAAGATAAGGTGGTGCATGATGTGTTCCTGTTTAAAAAAAAACCTCAGAAATTTCCCAGAAGCAGGAACCAGTACTTGTGGGAGCTTTCAATTATCCTGATCATGCATGTAGCCAGGGGCTAAGGGGCTTCAGCCCCGAAATTCTCAGGGTGGTCCGCGAAAAGGCCTTACTGGTACATTATTTAAACTGTTATGTGCATTTAAATCATGATCTGATCACCATGCTCATTATATCCCACATTAATGGGGTTATTGGGATAACAATACAAAAGGTTTGCTAGGGTAGACCCTCTTCCACCCAGTCTCAGCCCCCCCCCCCCCCGAATCAAAATCCTGGCTACGGCCCTGATCCTGATGTTTGCTGGGAGACTAGCTCTGTTTATCATGGAATCCCCAATCAATTCCTGATGTTTCTTGCAGGTAATTTCCTTGTTCTAAAGTTTCAGGAAGGAACAAAAGAATGAACAATCCTAGATTTGATCCTAACTAATAGAAAGGAGTTTGTCACTAAACTCATTGTGTTGGTACTTTAGGGGAACTTTTCATATAATGCTATAATTCATAATTGTCAGACAGCCAAAACATACCATAATCAAACATGAAGTTTGGGTTTTAGGAAAGCTGATTTTATGAAGATCAGGGAAATATTGGGCAGAATCCCATGAACTGTTATACTAAAAGAAAAGATACCCAGCATGGCTGAGAATTCATGAAAAAGGAACTGCAAAAGCCACAATCAGAAACAATTTCATGGAAGAACAAAAAATGGGAAGCCTCTGAAAAAGCCAGTGTGATGAAATTTTAAACTGGAAGAGGAAATTAATAGGGGAAAAAATATGTAGAAAAAAAATTGAAGACAGGACAAATCACTAGGAAAAAATATAGGCATGTAACCTATGACCTCATCACATTATTTATTTATTTATTTACTTCATTTCTATTCTGCCCTTCTCACCCTGCAGGGGACTCAGGCGGATTACAATGTGCACATTACATTTAGACACACAAACACACAAGACAGACAGAGGCAATTTAACATCTGGACACCAGGGGGAGCTGTCACACTCATTCATTCCTCAGCATGTTTCCTGGAGATCTTTTTAATGGCCTCGTAAATCAGTTAAATTTAGCCTCCCCACTAAGTGGTATATTAATTTCCTTAATTTGACGGATGAAACTGTCTTTCGGGTTGCCAAGGTCAACAACAGGCTACACAATAGATCAAGAGGCCACCTCGACCCGGGCAGGCCTCAAACTCATGACCTTTTGGTCAGTTGTAGGGTTCCAGCCTGGTGGACTTGGGCAGACCCTGGGGGCACCGGGTCAGGCACTAGTTGACCCGGATGAGATTGGGGATGATGAGTGGTCTGATGCATATGACTCTACAGAAGAGAGCCTGCAATGGAATAACACATGGCTGAAGGGATATGGGACTGCAGATGAGTTTAGTGAAGATTCAATGGAAATGGATTCTGATGAATATGAAAGGCCGGGCGGCCTTGGTTCCCAAGAGAGAGTGGCTACTCCCTTTCCAGATGGTGAAATGGGAGAAAGGGAGTTTCCTGTTTCTCACGCTGATAGCGATGCAGCTGGGCCCGCTAACGAGCTGGAATTCAACAGGAGGGACAGTATCTCGGCTTCTCGGAGAGATTGGAGGAAGGGGGTGCGTTGGGCGCACAAGAGTTAGATTCCTATATCAACCCGGGCTGAAGGGGCTCTCGTCAGACCTGAAGCTACATTCGGTTTAGAAGGACCAAATTCAAGTCTCTAAGTTCGTGATGATCGCAGGAGCGGTTTGCTTTCCAGGACTAAGTTCATGTTTTGTTTTTTTAAAAATACTTTATTTCAATTTCCAATAATTAAAAAGACAAATGACATACAACAAAGCCCACACGGGGCCTGGAAAGGGAAAGGTGGGGGTAGGAAAACAACATCGAGGGGGTGTGGGGGAAAGAGGGGGAGGGAAAGGTTGTGTAAAGCATGACAATACATAGGGGGGAAGGGGGGTAAAAAGAAAGATCGATCCGTTTTTGATTTGCAACTTATGGAGACATTACACATCTTCGTCTTCTATATTTTGATGAAGTTATTTCGTGCCTGCATTTGGATATACAAAGATATAACTACATAAGTGTCCATCAATTTTAATTACACCCAACCTCGGATTACCACTAGGTTATTCTTATGTTCCTTAAATCCATTCTCACCCGACCACTAGTGTGTGTCTGTTTTTGTTTTTTTGTTTGTTTGTTTGTTTGTTTTTGGACTTATTTATCTATTTGGTTACCAATTCAATCTAAGGTCGATCTCATGCTCTCTCTTAAAGTAGCTTTGAACTGGGGACCAGTCCGTCTTATTAACTTCTGCCCCGTCCATACTTCTTATCTCTTGGGTCAACCATTCCATCTGGACCATTTCAATCAGTTTATATAGCCATTCCTCCTTCCCGGGTTCATTGGCAGTTTTCCAATGTTTAGCATATATCATTTTGGCAGATGTAGTTGTGGCCAAAAAGATAGTCTTTTCATTGGCACTCCAAGTTGGATCTAGCATCCCCAGGAGGAACATCTCCGGTTTTCTCTCGATCTTTTTTGGAAGAATTTTGTTGATTTCTTTATTAATGGTATTCCAAAATTTTTTGGCCATAGGGCATAGCCACCACAGGTGGAAGAAGGTTCCGCTCTGGGCACCGCAATTCCAACAATTTGGTTTAGTATTTGGATACATTTTGGCCAATCTATCTGGGGTCAAATACCATCTATATAAGACCTTAATCCAGTTTTCTTTATATTTGTAGCAAACTGAAGAATTGGTATTTTTCCCCCAGATCGACAGCCACGCGTTCCATTTTATTTTTACCCCTATGTTTCGAGACCATTTTTTGACATGATCATCTACTTTAGTATCACTTATCGCTAGTAAATTATATAACTTTCCGACCAGGTTTTTGTCGGGCCCAAGGAGAACCCCCTCCCACTCGTGATGCCTGCCCTCAAAGCCTTTTAGTTTATCCAATTTAAATTTCTCGGCGATTTGGTAGTATGTGAACCAACCTATATCCCTGCCCTCCCGGGCTAGCTGCTCTTTACTTTTTAGCATGAAATTTTGCCCATTCCAATATAGCAACTCTTTATACGTATGCCATTTTGTATCCTGCAGTTGTCTTAGACGAAAAGCCTCGATAGGTGACAGCCATGTGGGGGTTTTGGAGTATATTTTGTTGTAATATTTATTCCAGATTCTAATTAATGGGTCCCTAATATAGTGGTTTTTAAATTTTTGGTCTTTGATTATTTTGTTATATCCTAAATAGCCATGTATGCCAAATTTGAGGTCGTAGCCTTCTAAGTTCATTAATCTATTATCGTCTAGCTTTATCCAAGTCGTGACCCATGCCAGACAATTGGCCTCGAAGTATCTTTTTAAATCTGGTACCCCCAACCCCCCTCTTTTCCTCCCTGCTTGCAGTAGTTTCATTCGTACTCTGGGTTTTTTTCCATTCCAAATGAATTTAGATATGTCCCTCATCCAAATATTAAATTGTGAATCTTTTTTGATTATCGGCAATGTTGCGAAAAGGAAATTCATCCTGGGGAGGACCATCATCTTAACTGCCGCAATTTTACCCAGGAAGGAGAGATTCAACTTAGTCCATTGACAAAGATCTTTTTTTATCTTCACCCAGATCCCGTCATAATTATTTTTGAATAGGTGGGAATTCTTAGGGGTAATATTTATCCCCAAGTATTTCACCTTCTTGGCTATGATAATATCAGTTTTCTTTTCAAGTTCTCTCTTCTCGGGATCAGTTAAGTTTATTGTTATTAGTTGTGTTTTGGTTTTGTTGATTTTATATCCTGCCAAATTTCCGAATTCTTCATGTTGATCGCGGATGCGGTTTGCTTTCTAAGACTCTTAGCTCATGCTGAAAACCACCAGAGCGGTTGTCTTATTTTGGGGATTCTTGTTTTGGCTTTTGGGACAAGTCTGTCCGACTTGTCAGTTTTTTGGGACTAATCTTTTCAAATTATTTTGGACTTAGAATCTACTTTTATCTTCTTACTTATGGACTATCTTTATTCTAAATAAAGTACATTTATTGCATCTGCCTGTGTGTGTGTGTTCTAGGGGGGCCTGTCCGAGGTCTGAGGTGCAACATCAGTAGAGATCTTATGTAGCTGATACCCAGCCAGCTGCGCCACTTCCCGGTGATTTGCATGTGCAGGTTAGTCTATACTTTTGTGATGGAGCCCACCGGCTCCCATCCCACAACATAGAGCAACTTCCAGCGGGACTCCATCACAAAGTATTGAAAAACCAGTGCATGCCACCATGTATTAGTAGACCAATGGGAGCAAGACTTTCCCATGTAGGGTGCGGTGACAGGTAAGTCAGGCAATGCTGTGTGTGGAGCAATGGCTTCCCCATGACCCCAACAGGCATCACTGGAATTGCCACAATGTGTGGTGATTCTGGCAGCCCATCAGTTGAGGTAGTAAGCTTGCATAAATAGTGTAAGATAAGCTAAAGTTCAAAATGAGGTTGGACTGGTTAGTCAAGCAAGGAGTAACAAAAATACGTTCAGAACGAAATAATGCTGAAGAAAATGGTGGAACCAATGTTCAGCAAGGATAGTGTAAACCAGGGGTGCTCAGGAAGTCGATCCCAGATGGATTGCGTGCTTCTGAGGGGGCGGAGCCATGCTGCGCTAAGCCCCGCCCCCTCTCCCGGCTCCAGCATTTCCACAGCTTTTCCAGGGTAGAGAAAGGTTATGCCAAGCCAGAGGTGGCTATCTATGCCACCACTGGCTTGGCATAACCTTTCTGTACCCTGGAGAAGCTGTGGAAATGCTCAAGCCAGAGGAAGAGGGGGCGGAGCTAAGCCCCGCCAAGCTCCGCCCCCTCCACCAGCTTCAGCATTTCCACAGCTTCTCAAGGGTAGAAGGGGGTAATGCCAAGCCAGTGGCGGCTATCTATGCCACCACTGGCTTGGCATTACCCTCTTCTACCCTGGAAAAGCTGTGGAAATGCTGGTGCCAGAGGGGCGGAGCCAAGCCCTGCCAAGCCCCGCCCCCTTCCCCCAGCTCCGCCCTGCTGCTCTCTTGGTAGATCTTTCTGACTTGGTCTCAGTATAAGTAGCTCGCATGCTGAAAAAGTGTGGGCACCCCTGGTGTAAACTAACAGATCATAATTAAAAGACAGAATTGCTTGCTGAATATTTTTGTTTCCTTTTTCCCCCCAAAAGAGGGCTGTGCGCTTTCTTGCATCAGAAGAGAGCTTGGCAAAAAATCTGACTTGCAAATCAAGAGTGATAAGGAGTTAGCAAGAATATATAAGCTAAATGAATTCAAATCTACAAGGCCAAATGAACTGCATCCTAGAGTATTGAAAGAATGTGCTGACATACTCACAGAACCACTACTCATCCTGTTTAAGGAATCTTGGCGAATGGGTGAGGTGCCAGAGAACCGGAGACAAATAGACACCGCCCCTCTTCAAAAAGAGCAAAAAAGAATATCCAGGAAATTAGTGCCAGTCAGCCTTACCAGGAAAAATCCTGGAAAAGATTATACAGAAGTCTAACTGCAGGTATTTTGATGATTAGTAGAAACCACCATGGGTTTGTCAACAAAAAATTCTGCCAAACTAACCGGATTTCTTTTTGATTGGGTCTAGTTAAATAGATAGTGGGAATGCTGTGGATGTATGAAGTTCACCAAACATTTGATGAAGTGCCTCATGATACTTTTAGCAAACTAATTAAATATAGAATAAATCGAAACATCATCCATAGTTGGGTGGAAAACCATATTCAAAGAGTTGTCATTAGTGATTATGCTTCAAATTTGTAGGATGCCTCCAAAAAATTTCATGTCAGGAGCGACTTAAGAAACTTCAAGTCACTTCTGGTGCGAGAGAATTGGCTGTTTGCAAGGACTTTGCTCAGAGGATGCCTGGATGTTTGGTGTTTTACAATCCTTGTGGGAGGCTTCTCTCATGTTCCTGGATGGGGAGCCAGAGCTGACAGAGGGAGCTCAATAATAATAATAATAATAATAATAATAATAATAATAAAGAGGACTTATTTATAATGACTTTTCCTTTCCCCAAACCCATCTCGGATCGCTATGGAATTCAGTGCAAGACGTCCGTGCCCAAACCCCAAATCACATAGTATCAAACATCAAAAACAATAAACACAATAAAAATTCAGTAAACACAGTAAAATGAATACATCTAATTTTATGTAAACACTATAACAATGCAATAAATAAATAAATAAAAAATAAATAAATAAATAAATAAATAAACTCTAGTAGAAGAGCTCAACCCAGCTCTCCCATGGAATTTCTTGAGAGACCACTGACCTGTCAGTCAGCAGTCCTGAATTTCCTCATTGAGCAGGGTTGGACAACATAGGGTTTGAACCCATTACACCACCAGGGGAGAGCATGGGGTTTGGGGGCTAAAACTCTTCAAAAATTTTAGATGATTCATGATAAGGTGCATATTCAGTTAACACAAAAATGAAAAGAGTAGGCAGGACTTTGGAAGAGTGGAACAGAAGACAAAAGAACCTTGATAAATAGGCATGGCTAGATTTGGTCGGAATCTTCATGTTTATGGAATTGCATGGATGTGAATATTGTTCTATATTACTTATTTACTAGTTATAAAACATTTGTTACGAACAATAGTCCCTTTGATTCTATGTTCTTAAATGTGTGTTTTCAACCCATAAAGCATGACTGTTAATGTAATCTGTAATGACCTCCTGCTTTCTATAATTAAGGAGAATGTATTACAATTCCTCAAGAATTGTTTTGACAACTGTCAGATATTTGTGTTTAAGCACTTTTCTGCACCTCAAGTAGCTAATTAGAAAATTGCAGCCAGGCGTAAGACCAACAGGACTACAAGAAGTACGTGATCAGCTAGAGCAGACATGGGCAAACTTTATCCCTCCAGGTGTTTCGATTCCAACTCCCACAATTCCTAACAGCTGTAGGTTGTTAGGAATTGTGGGAGTTGAAGTCTAAAATCACCTGGATAGCTGAAGTTTATCCATGCCTGAGCTAGAGCAAAATGTACTCATCTGAAATGCAGTTCTCATTATTCTGTAACAATGTGTGTGTCCCTTAAAGCCACCTGTTAACTTAATGAATTTCATAGGATTTTCTTAGGCTTTGAATATTGAGAGAGACTTTGGCAATTTCTTCCTCTGAAATATAATCTACAGCAGTGTTTCCCAACCTATTTTGAGCCGCAGCACACTTTTAATATTAAAAAATCCAGGGACACAACACAAACCAAAATGACACAAAAGGACACTCTAACACAGTAAATGGCTGGGGGATGGTGGCCTGCTGGGAGCAGCTGCTGGGAGTGCTGAAGCCAGGGGAGGGGGAGGAGCCAGGACATGCCATGCCCCGCCTCCTCCCCCTGGCTTCAGCTATCCCACAGCTTCTCCAGCCTTGAGGGGGCAGTGCCAAGCCAGCAGTGGCAGAGCCAGGCAATGCCTGACCTGGTAATAATTTTCAAGAACCACTTGAAAATTATGTGTTTGTATCTATATATTTTCAGTTTTGGTGGGAGAGTCTGAAAACTTTAGGAATGGGTTGGTAAGTCATATTCCCAATTATTAGAATCATCAAGCCTTGAGGGGGAATCCTAGTGAAATCCTAGTGGTAGAGCCAGCACAATGCTGGCTTGGCACTGTCCCCTCAAGGAGGAGCATGAGCGGTGGACAGGCTTCAGTGGGCGGGGCTCCTCCTCCGCACGGCTTCAGCGAGTGAGGGGCGAGAATCATAGCGGGAGTCATGGCGGATTGGAGACTGGCTTGGGAAACGGCTGAAGGAGGCGGTGCCCCAGCTTCTTCTTCTTTTTCTTCGCCGCTGCCCGGCCCTTCCTCCTCCTCCCCCAAGCAGCAGGAGTTCGGCAGGAGGAGTGGGGAAGGAAGGGGGCAGAGATCTTTTCTCGCGGCACAGCAGGAGGTCCGTCACGGCACACTACTGTGCCGCGTCACAGCGGTCGGGAAACACTGCTCTACAGCATTGGGTGTTCATTGGTGGTCTCCCACTCAAGAACTGACCCTGCTTAGCTTCCAAAATCAGATGGGATTGGATGCCTTTTTGGTATTTTTATCGCTGGGATAATAAAATCTCGTCGTCAAATACCTGCTTTAATCACACATTTTCCTAAATTGTATTAAAGTTGGTGGAAATCCGTTTCTTGAATGTAGCTCTAATAACTCAATGGAGCTAAACTTAAAGCATGAAAACATATTGCTCAGACAAGCATTAAAGCCTAGAAGCTCTTTTGGGGTGTTTTCCGCCTACCCTAAATTTCAGTCTGTTTTGACATATTGACAGAAAATATGCACAGCCTAAGACAACGTTATGAGAAAGACCATTTTCTCATTTTTCTCTATTACCCTGATGAAAGAACAGATGGCTGAAATTAAGGCGACCATTCCTGACTGTTCTCGCAGTGCAGAAGGTTGGAAGGAGACAAGGAGAAGCACAAAACGGATCAAAACAATTTTCCAGAAGAGAGAGTCTCTTGAACTAGCATAAAGCATTGTCACAGTTCTTTCAGCTGAGAGGACTGGCCTGATCCAAGAAAAAAACAACAATTACACGCCACTTGAAAGTATTTGATAAAAGTTATAGGAAGGAGTAAATGATCCCAAACATTATGGAGTATTACTTTGAGAGAAGGAAGGGAAAATTACATCACTCACTATGGACTAGACCAGGGGCCCCCAAGCCAAGACCCGTGAGCTGGATGCAACCCTTCAAGGTTATTTACCCTCCCCTCACCTTAAACTTAGACTTAGGCAGCTCTGAGTCTGAAATGGCTTGAAGGCAAACAACAACAGCAATCCAAATTAACTTGACTATCACATCAGCAGGCCCACGCTTCCCATTGAAATACTGGTAGGTTTATGTTTAATTCAAATTGTTCTTCATTTTAAGTATTGTTCTTCCATGTTTTTCTCACTATAAATAGATTTGTGCAGTGTACAAAGGAATTGGTTCATGTTTTTTTTAAGACTATAGTCCAGGCCCCTAACAGTCTGAGGGACCACGAACCGGCCCTCAGCTTAAAATGTTTGAGGACCCCTGAACTAGAGGGTACAGTTGGCTACAGTTCTTCACCCCCAAATTGGGGCAGAAAAAATCTGAATAGAGAACTATTCATTGGGCAAAATATACTGAACTATGCAAAATGTGGCTTGGAAATCCTGGTTACAAATTTCAGAGCATCAGTTGATGTTTTCGGTTAGGGGATTCTTGTGTTTCTTTGAGTCTCCAGAAAGGCAAATCTCTGGGCAAGATGTATCGGAGAAGGAAGAAGTATAATTTAGCCTATTTAGGACTAGAATTGTATACATATGTACTTTGCACCTAATATTCATTGTCTCTGTGTTGTACCTCATATTACTTTAAGATGTAATGCAGGAAATCCACATTGCCTTCCAACCCCCGAAATAACGAGACAGACAACAACAAAATGGAATCAAATTTGGGCAACATTTATTAAAGTTACCTATTTAACTTGAACTGACTAAACTTCGGTGTCAAGGAACTGGGAATGGAACAGAACTGGGCAACCTCTCAGGTAGATGCTGTAGAACTTTCTGCAAATCTTTACCGGACTCTCCAATTTATCTGGGCCAATGATATCCCCCTCACCCTTCCAGTGGTGTCCAGGTGAGTGCGTTTGTGCATTGCCCAATACCCTTTTGAGGATTGCCTTGAATGAAAATTTATTTATTTATTTATTTATTTTTCGATTTAATAAACCGCCCTTCCTGAAGCTCAGGGCGGTTTCCAGCATATAAAAACACATAAAATTTTAAAACACATAAAATTTACATCATAAAACAGTTTATTTATTTATTTATTTATTTATTTATTAGTTCCACTTAATATACCGCTCTCTCTGGAGCCCAGAGCGGTTCACAGAATTAAAATAGCAAATAAGACATAGCAAATAAAACATAAAACACAGTAAAACCAGTATAAAACCCCAGTTAAAATTCCCAACCCCACAAGTTGACAAACCCAACCCCTTACAGTCTCATAAAACCATAACCAGACATAGCTGATTCATACAAAGTGGCAGTGGCACGGCAGGGTGGCAAGTTGTTGATCATGCGCCGGTCAGACATCAAACGCCGGTCAGACATCAAATTGCTTTATGGATTTCCCTAAACTATTTACGCTGGCCTATTTATAAGACCGCCATCCATCTAGCCCCTAAGCTGTATAGGGTAGGCAAAAAACCTCCCTAGAACATAGGGGGGGGGGGGGGTTCCTACCCGGCCCCCTATTGGCAACCACTATACTGTACATTGGGCGGGTGTGGTGGGTCGATGGCTCCAGCAAGAATGAGGGAGAAGGCCGGCTACAGCAATAGCCAGCCTCCGCCCCCTCTTCTGGAACCTTCGGAGGCTCTAACCAATGGCCTCACTTCAGGAGAGGAGGCAAATGCCTGTCCCCGCCCACTGAGCAGGCGGGGAAAGGGTGTTGTCTGCTTCAATCTCTATTTGCCGTCATTCTGTTGTAAAGGTATTTTTACACTAAAATTCAAGGAATCAACTTACGCTATCTTATGCTCTTCTGCACAACTTATTTATGCGAACAAGAGTTTTCTGTTTTGCTGGTAATTAAAAACTAGTCCAGGAGTTGATTGAAAGTAAGTGATTATGTGCATGTAGCTTCGGGCGACAATATTAGCCCCAAGATTGCCCAACTTGTAAAGGAGATGCCAGTTCAAAAATCACATTGATGCAAACTGAATTTCATTTTATTTTTAAAAAGTTCTTTTTTATATTATAATGATACTCTTAATTAATGTGACTATTAGGTTTAATGAATATGTTAAAAGTTTTAATGAAAGTTTTTTTATATTAACACAGTTTATTATTCTTGAACCTTGTGGTCCCTGCTGACAACCAAAAATGGTCCCTGGTCAAAAATAAGCATGGGAACCATGACTTTAGGGTTACCATAAATCAGAAATGGTACACAAAATACATTCTCATTCTGCCTGTTACTTCCCTGCTTCATGGACTGAGCTGAGAAGTAACATGCTACAAGTAACTACTATATATACTCGAGTATAAGCCTAGTTTTTCAGCACATGTCTGTTTTTATTTTGAAATGTATCAGTAGCTGCTGCATTTTCCACCCTCAGCTTATATTCAAGTCAATAAGTTTTCCCAGTTTTTGTAGTAAAATTAGTTGCCTCGCTCTATATTCGTGCCAGCTTATACTCGAGTATATACGGTAGTTAATTTAGGGGGGAAAGGGCGTAAAGAAGTTACATTTCAAAAGCAATATAAATGTGAATCGCTTTATTGATGCAGTGAGACGACATTTCAAAATCTACCTTTAAAGCACATTTTCATTGCCGGTCTCAAAGGAATTTCTCAAACTGTATGTGACATACTAATGCATGCGAACTGTCCCCCACCCCTCGCCCCATCCACAAAAGTAATGGCAATGCAACAAGCAGTGCAACAAGTAGTGTGATTTCTTTTTCCAACACTACAGTACATTATGGCAAAGTGTTAGTTTGCAATTATTTATTGTTGTTGTTATCCTGATTTTTATCCCACCTTCTCCTGATAGAGGAACTTAAGAAAGCGTTAGAGCAGGGGTGCTCACACTTTTTCAGCATGCGAGCTACTTATAAAACAACCAAGTCAAAATGATCTACCTACCCACTACAAAAATGGGAAAAATATAACACAATATCTGCTTTGAACTGGGTTTTCTGAGTCCACACTGCCATATAATCGGATTCAAAGCAGATAACATGGTATTTTATTCAACTGTGTGGAAAGGACCTCAGATAACCCAGGGCTGGCAGAACTTGGGCGGCGTCGGGAGCCTGCGAGGTGGGACTGAGCCTTCCTCCCGCCCTGCCTGCGATCTACCAGGACGCCCTACGCAATCTACCAGTAGATCGCGATCTACCTAATGAGCACTCCTGCATTAAAGATATTATTTTTATTATTTTATTATTTTATTAGTCTGACTTCTAGGCCGCCACTCCCGGGTGGCTCGGGGCGGCTCACAACAAGTCAGATACAGAACATAGTTAAAACATATTATACACTCTAAAAACATACTAAAAACATTCTAAAGGCATAAGTTAAAAGCACTACATATATTATAAAGAGTAATGGAAAGTAATTGCTTTTTTAAAAGCTCTGCTCCTGACCATATATATCTTACATAAACCAGTTCATGACAGAGGTTGGGGACTGGGAAAGTACTTGCTTTTGGAATCTACAGTTTCAATGAAGTACCATGTGACCCCCATCAGTAACATGGAAAGCTCATGCAGATGGTTGTACAGACAGAACCAGCTGGTACAAATGCCTTTTGGGCTTAGTTGCCATTATTTTGTGAATTTAACTACTAAGCGCCCTTCGCTTCTTCAAAATCATTGTGCTGTTTATTTTCCTTCCTTGCTCAAAAGAAATATTGCATCCCTTCATAGAAATTGTCTCCCATCTGTTTAGAGTCTTCTTTGAAAGGTGATTCATGTTTAACCGCTTGTTGTTGCCACTGAGTCTCATGGTGACCACAATGGGTACCGGACACCTATGAAAAAAGGAGGTGAGATGTTTATTATGTAAACAACCTCATCTCAAAGCCATCAAGTGGTGCAAACTCAGTAGAAATGAACAAGTAAAAGGGGGCAAAGGATGAAAAACTGCCAGTCCGTTAATTTATACAGAAACTTTTATTTTGATATGTGCTTAAATTTACTGCAGCTTTTATGAATCCATTGCCAAGTCAGGTCACAAAGGGTCAAAGAGATAACATACACAGTAATTGCTTAATTATAGGGCTTAGTACTCACCTCCTAGGGTTAGTGCTTAAAGCTATCCAATTGCCAGGTCTGGGGAGACACCACACACTTCATTTTGGCCTTGAGGTTAACTCAACTTTGCGAAAATCTCAAGACAATTTAATGAGCCCGACTGGTGGTCAGACCAAGGAATCAGCAATTTATATGGTAGCTATTAGAGCACCATCCAGTACTGGATAAAGATGTTTCTCCTCACTAGTCATGACACAAGCTTCTGACTCATAAACAGGATGCAAAGCAATGGGAATAACATCACAAAGATCGCTGCTGAACCTCTTACATTGCGACAGGGGCGTGTTTGCCTCTCTAGATGTTTGAATGTCAGCTCCCAGAGGTCTTCTCCACTGTGCCCAAAACTCATGACTTTCCCAAGACACAATTATATCACTTAAATTATATCATTTACGCCACCACTTAAGCCCAGAATCCTGGGATTTCTAGTGTGGTAAGGCACGAATGCTTTCTGATAGCAGTGTTTCTCAAACTGTGTTACTCCAGGTGTTTTGGAGGTCAACTCTTGTATCCGTTACCTGTGGTGTTGCGCCCACACACCAGGTTTTTAACTTTGTTGTGTCATAATGTATTTTATTCGCCGTGCTTTAATTGTTTAATATGTTGTTTTATTCTGTTTTATCCGGTGCTTGTGAGCCGCCCCGAGCCTCCCGGGAGTGGCGGAATAGAAGCCCAACAATAAATAAATAAATAAATAAAATAAACTCCCAGAAATCCCAGCCAGCTTTCCCGCTGTTTGGAATTGTAGGAGCTGAAGTCTGGAGGAGCTCTGAGTTTGAGAAACTCTGTGATAGAGAATTCTAAATACTTCATGAAATTACAAATCCAAGGATTCCTTGGCTATAGCCATGTGCTTGTTTGTGTATTTGTGTTTTAGTGTATGTAGTTTTGTAGAATATACCTGCATAATTTTATCATTATATATTATAAAAATCTTGCTTCTTTGTATTATCACTGATTTTTATGATGTTTTCCTCTCTTTTGAATAAAAAATACATATAAAAACAAATGATTCTTTAGGTCAGTGTTTCCCAACCAGTGTGCCGTGAGCGATCATCAGGTGTGCCGTGGGTAATTGGCACTCCCCCCCCCTTCACAGGTTTCAAGAAACAAATTGAGCCTCCCCGCTTGGAAATGGTTTTTTTTATTTAACTATTTTACTGGATTTTTCGAGAGTCGTCCCCCCAAGGAACTGTTTATAACATCTTCATGACATCCATAGTTAACTGGAAGCAAGTTTCACTCAGGGTGAAATTTCACAAAGGTCTGGAGAACAAGCTCTATAAGGAGCAGCTTGAAGAGCTGGGCATGTTTAGCCTGAAGAAGAGAAGACTGAGAGAAGACATGATAGCCATGCATAAATATGTGAGAGGAAGTCATAGATATGTTATTGTCATCGAAACAGGCCCAGGTTTCACCCTGATTGTATAAATACATTTAAAAACATATTAATTATATGTATTACTGTGTTAGAGAGTCATTTTGTGTCATTTTGGTTGGTAAATTTTGTAAATGTAAAAAATGTGCCGCGGCTCAAAAAATGTTGAAAAACACTGTTCTAGAGTCACAATCCAGTCATAATCCAGGTAGGAAGGAGAAAACAATAGCATAGACCAGGGCTGTCCAACTGGCGGCCCCGGGGCCGGATGCGGCCCCGTAGCCTGTTGGACACGGCCCCACCTATGCCCTCAGCCGCCATTTTTAATATTTTTTAAAAAAATGATTTTTTTAAAAAATGGCGGCGGGGAGGGGGAGGCGGCAGGGAGGAGGAAGAGCTAGCTGGCTCCTCCTCCTGCCTGAGGCCTGGCGTGACGCTGCCCTTGGCACCCTACTCCTCCCTTTTTGGCGGCTCCTGGCCTAGGAAGGGAGGGGCACCGCAGAGGAGGAGTAGGCGAGGGACAGTGCATCACGCCAGGCCTGTGACGCGCTGCCGTTGGCGCCGCCTTCTGCCCTTTTTCGGCACCGAAGAGGGACAAGGATCCAGGCAGGGAGGAGGAGCCAGCTGTCTTCCTCCTGCCTGGACGCCCCTTCTCCCTCTTGGCGCCGCCGTTGCGGGGGGCAGGAGGGGGGGAGGAGGGGCCAGCTATCTTCCTCCTGCCTGGATCGCCCCTTCTCCTTTCTCGCGCGCGCCGCTGCGAACTGCGCCGCGCCGAGAGAGGGACGGAGGGGCGATCAGGCAGGAGGAAGACAGCTGGCTCCTCCTCCCTGCCTGGATCGTCGCCTTCTCCCTCTCTCGGCGCCGCCGCTGAGAGCAGTTTGCAGGGGGGCGCCGAGAAAGGACAAGGCGGCGGTACAGGGAGAGGGGCCAGCTATCTTCCTGCTGCCTGGATCGCCCCTTCTCCCTTTCTCGGCGCCGCTCCGAACTGCCTCCTCGCAGAGAGGGACGGAGGGGGCGATACAGGCAGGAGGAAGACAGCTGGCTCCTCCTCCTTCCGCCCCTCCTCCTACCCGCACCGCTGGCGCGTCCTTGAGGGAGGGCAGGGGCGGAGGAGGAAGTCAGCTGGCCCACCCCGCCCCCCCGCTATCGGCCCCGCCCCCTGCTCACTGATCACCTGCGGCCCCCCAGGTGATCAGTGACACTTCCTCCGGCCCTTGGGCCCGGAAGAAGTTGGACAGCACTGGCATAGACAAATAAGGATTTTTGAGATTAAAGCCTCATGACCTGTGATGTTCTGGGTGCCAAAATAGATTTTAATATTAAATTATGACTCCTCCTACCTATAGTTTCCTAGTGTCACAATCCATTCATAATCCAGGTGGGAAGGGGAAAACAATAGTGTAGTCAAAGAAGGATTTTTGAGATTGAAGCCTCAGGACAGTTTCATTAGTAGGGACAATGATATCATCTGCTGCCACCACCCCGACACTTCCCTGCTCTTTCTGTATTTAGTCACAATGTTTACAACAGCTGAAAGGGAAATGGGTTTTTTCCCCTAACAACAATGCATTTAATGAGCTATCCCTGTCATAATCCAAAGGACTGTGGGTTGGGTTGGTCTTGAATGAGCAAGGGCCATTAAGTTTACAAAAGCTCTCTTCCTTGTAGAGATGGAAACTGCTAGATTGCAATTTATAGATAGATAAGCAGTTAGAGCAACACAGACACCTGCGCTTTTTATTCTTATTAGAGATGTTGGCAAGAACACTGTCATGAAAAGGGCCTAGAAGAAGTGTTCCGGACCCCACTGGGCCTGTTTGGTAATGCGTTATGTACCTGTTTGCCTTCACCTGCAAGGCCTTTGTCCTATTGTTCAGCCATATGGACACTTGATAGGAGGAGCTTTGTCTTGATGCCAACCTGGCATCACCACCCTGAACTCCTCCCCTTCCTGAGTTTACCTGGGAAGCAGGACTTCCTTTCTGGCTCCATTCCAGGAGAGCACATGGACGAAGCAGGCAGAAATCTGAAGCCAACACTCAGACAAAGCACCTTAGTTCACGTATAATCTACCCAACGCTCTCAAACCAAGGAATTCAGTAATAGGAAGGGCCAGCCCTTCAACAGAGACTGTATTTCTTTAGGGACCCAAGGACTTCATGAGCCAGAGGTCCATTTGAGGAGCTACAGAGGCACCTTCACTCTGCAAAGGCAAGTGGACACTATCCCTTTTCTCAAAAGACCCTTTTTAGCAACCAACCTCAAGCCTTTTGGGCCACCAGCATTTTTACTGGTTGTTAAACAAATAAACTTGTTTTGAGTTCACCCTTTTTTGAGTCCTGAATTCATTGCTTAGAGACTCTCCAGTTTTTCTTTTATGGGAAGGCTAGAACGCGAACCCCAGGGCCTACAGAATTCATCCATCCTTTTAAAGCCCCCTTTTTGGCAGGTCCGGATTACCCATAAGGCCACCCTAGGCCATGGCCTAGGGCGGCAGCCATGAAGCAGCAACAGGTCCGGATCCCCCAAAAAAAGTTTTTTAAAAATTCCATTTTTTTTTTAAAAAAAGTGTGCATGCGTGCGGCGGCAGAAGCACCATCCACGGCTGCCCCGCGCCCCACGCCCCCTTTGCTCTGCTCCCCTCAGCTCCTCCCTCCCTCGCTGCTCACACTGGCCCCGCCCCTCTTCCTTCAGTGAAGGAAGAGGGGCGGGACCGACGCTGACGTGAGAGAGGAGGGGGTGGAGGGAAGTCCTAGGCCCCCTCCTCGCTGCTCGTGCCGACCCCGCCCTTCTTCCTTCAATGAAGTAAGAGGGGCAGGACCAACGCTGACGCGAGCAAGGAGGGGGCGGCGGGAAGTCCCGCCGCCCCCTCCTCGCTGCTCGCATTGGCCCTGCTCCCTGCGTCGTCCTCTGCTCCCGTCAGCTCCTCCCTCACTCGCTGCTCTCGCCGGCAGTGAAGGAAGAGGGGCGGGACCAACGCTGACGCGAACGAGGAGGGAGGGCCCCCCTGCAAGCGGCCCCGCCCCCCACAAGCAGCCCCCCAGGGATGGCGGTTCCAGAGTGTGGCCTAGGGCACCACAATCTTTTAATCCGGGCCTGCTTTTTGGCCCTGGTGGGATGCCTCAAAAAAGGAGGAAAGGGATGACAAACCTTTGCTTTATCATACCAGTTTTAGGAGGTACCAGCTATTATTTGAAACAGTTTTCAGTTTCATGAATCCCTCCAATTGTCAAACTGGGTGACAAAGGAAAAGTTTCCTTTGATCACAAGCCACCAAATAAGACACATCTGTGGATCAGCCACAAACACTACAGCTCTGCATTGAGTGACCACTTCTATCTTCTGTAATGTGGGGTGACAGAAACATGTGGCATATGTTTTGGAAGATTCTATGCTTTTCCATCTCTATTCCACGTTGGTGGGACACATCTACACTGACCTCTTCATCCGTGGTGACACCAGCATAGAAATAAATGTTTTCACTATGCAGATGATTACATTGCAGGTCCTCGAACTCCTTCACAGGCCAGATAATACTTGCCCACACTGTAGAGACTGGCCTCACACTGATTTCAGGATCCGCAGAGAATCCCTCACCAGTATTCACTTTGGGTGTCTGCACAGTGATCTGCATTCTGTGGAGTCACTTTCACTATGTGATATGGTTTATTTATACTAGAATATGGTGATGCTCATAAAGGGCTTCATTTCAGGGTTTAAAGTCCTTAAAGTGCACTGCATCATGTGTTTTTGGTGTGCATTGTATAACCACTGCACTCTCAATCAGGATAGATATGCTCATGGCTGCTTCAGAGATGGACAATCTGGTGCAGGGAGGCCATCTCAGTTGTTAATATTACTTATTACAGAGGGAAGAAGAGTTGTACACAGAGTTGTTGTTTTGGGCAGATATCCTGTGTCTTGTATAGCATCTAGTACATTGCTCTCTAGTTTTCTGGCCTGTATGGCCATGTTCCAGAAGCATTCTCTCCTGACATTTTGCCCACATCTATGGCAGGCATCATCAGAGCTTGTGAGGTCTGTTGGAAGCAGGCATGTTGCAGTTGGTCACCTTGATTAGGGCCTTGCAGTTTATATATTCTGTGGAATGCTGGCCAGGTCAGGGTATTTTTAAAAAGATAAAAAACTGTTTTCTATGAAACATCTTACAAAAAACACCCATCACCATACCTTTAAGAGACAATTGTGAGATGGCTTATTCCATACATATTATTTTCAACATTATTCTTTGGTGGGACTTCCTGGAGGGTTGCTGCCAATTTGTGAAGCTGGGGGACACCTGCTCGGACCCCTGGCCTTTGAATAGCATGTGGTCCTATCTTGTCCCCCATGCTATTCAACATCTACATGAAACTGCTGGGAGAGATCATACAGAGTTTTGGAGTACAGTGCCATCTCTATGCAGATGACACTCTACTCCACTATTCGTTTCCGCCAGAATCCAAGGAAGCCCCTTGGATACTGGACCAGTGCCTGGCTACTGTGTCGATCCGGATGAGGACAAACAGGCTGAAGATTTATCCCAACAAGACAGAGGTCCTCCATTTCAGTCACTCATCTGACCGGAGTATTGGGTGGCAACCTATGCTGGACGGGGTTACACTCCCCCCCTGAAGTCACAGATCCGCAGCTTGGGGGTTGTCCTGGACTCAGCATTGACACTTGATGCGCAGGTGTCAATGGTGGCTGGGAGGACCTTTGCACAATTAAAACTCATGTGCCAGCTGCAACCATACCTCGTGAAGTCTGACTTGACCATAGTGGTCCATGCTTTAGTTACATCTAGACTGGACTATTGCAATGCACTCTACGTGGGGCCAGGCTACCCTTGAAGATTTATTTATTTATTTATTTATTTATTTATTTATTTAAAACTTTTATACCCTGCCCTTCTCACCTCCGAAGAGGGACTCAGACCGGCAAACAGCAAGTATTCAATGCTAACATTTAAAATCTAAAAACATCATAAGTTTACAATAAAATTTACAATACAATAAATACATTTAAAAAGCCTTTCGCCAAAGTAAAATCAAGTCCAACTTAATCCATATATTTGGTCCGTATCAAGTGGTTAGCGACTTTAGTTGCTTCGCGATCTCCTCCTTCCTTCTGCGAAGGCCTCATTGCACAGCCACGTTTTCATCCGCTTCCTAAAAGTCAGGAGGGAGGGGGCGGATATAATTCATTTGGGAGGGAATTCCACAGCCGGGGGGCCACCACAGAAAAGGCCCTGTCCCTCGTTCCCACCAGACGGGCCTGCAAAGGTGGTGGGACCGAGAGCAGGGCCTCTCCAGATGATCTTAGCACTCTTGACAGTTCATAGGGGAGAATACGTTTGGACAGGTAAACGGGGCCGGAACCATATAGGGTTTTGTAGGTGACCACCAGCACTTTGAATTGTGCTCGGAAGCTAATTGGCAGCCAGTGGAGCTGGCGCAACAGGGAGTTGGCGCTCCCTGTACCCCGCTCCCGTTAGTAGTCTGGCTGCTGCGCGCGCTGACTAATTGCAGCTTCCGGGCAGTCTTCATAGGCAACCCTACATAGAGAGCGTTGCAGTAGTCTATACGGGATGTAACCAGAGTGTGGACCACAGTGGCCAAGTCTGACTTCCCAAGAAACTCCAACTGGTCCAACTTTCGGCAGCCAGATTAATAACGATGGTGAATTACAGGGAGCGGTCAACTCCCCTGTTCAAGGAGCTCCACTGGCTGCCATTTATTTTCCGGTCCCAATTCAAGGTACAGGTTATCACCTATCCTCCTGTCCTCCATACCCCAGGTGGAAATGTATATAAGAGATTTCATTTTTAAATGGAAAATTGACTGTAATTTTTAATGCTTCCATGTTCATTAGTCACCATTAGTCTCAATTGTTATACTTTTGCATATACTTTGTTAATTCATTATTTTTTATTCACAGCTTTCACAGTTTGGATGTAGGGCTCAAAGTTGCCCATATCCAAAAAATGACAGGAAAGAATCTTCAGGCTCCAAATGGTTAACCATTCTTCCTTTTCGCCTTTCACTTCCCCCTTGCAACCTCTTCACACACATGTTTTCTGAAATATATGTCATCCTGCCCTTGGTGGGATATACTTTGAAGTACTTATGTATTAAATAAGATCCCCACTCCTTCACAAAAGGAGAAGACCATAAAATTGCCTTCCTCCATTCATCCAACAAGGCTCTTTGCTCATTGTAGAGGCATAAAAATATACCATTAAACAGCCTCAGCCTTCATCAGTCGCACCAGGAATTGTTAAGAGCGGAATGCTATTAAGCAGAAGTTTGTATATAAACCTTCCATTAGACCTTCTGTAATAAGGCTGCTATTCAGCTGCTGAATGTCTATAGACGTTCACCCCACTCTCAATTAAATATAACTTCTTTATTTAGTGTTGTATTTTTGCCTTGGATTTCAACAGAAGGTCCTATTTAGTCCACTTTGTTCGTCCTCAACAATGCGTGACTTTCACCCAGACGCCTCAGCCCGCAAATAACACTGCAAATAAGAGTCATTATCCAATCATCTATCCACCATAATCTTTATATAATATGCTTCTTAGTCATTGTCTAGTCACATAATATGCATTGGGAGCGCACACATTTGAAAAACCAAATAAAAAAAGGTCTTCAAAGGAATAATTGCTGTTACGAACCTGGCAATAAATAGGTAAACCAATAAACAGTTTAGCAAATCAAAATTGGTTACTACGTCTATTTGTCAGGGTGAACTATAAAAACAAATGAGCCCAAACAAATATTATTTATTTATTTATTTACGTTATTTCTACCCCCCTCTTCTCACCCCCGCAGTGGGACTCAGAGCGGCTTACATGGCAACAATTCGATGCCGTAGGGCAGTGTTTCCCAACCAGTGTGCCGTGGCACACTAGTGTGCCGTGAGCAATTGGCAGGTGTGCCATGGGAAATTGGCACTCTTCCCCTCCTAGCAGCTTTTTCTCCCTCTTTCTCTCCCCAAATATCCTCCCCGAGGCAATGAAAGGGCTCCGCCAAATGCCGGAAGCGCCACATCGGTGAATTGGGCAGTGAACAAACCTGGGAGCAGCGGGAGGCTGAAGCATTCACAGGTTTGCAAGAAACAAATTGAGCCTCTCCGCTTGGAAATGTTAATTTTTTTTACTATTTTACTGGATTTTTCGAGAGTTGCCTCCCCATGTTTAGCCTGAAGAAGAGAAGGCTGAGAGAAGACATGATAGCCATGCATAAGTATGTGAGAGGAAGTCATATATATGTTGTGTTCATCGAAACAGGCCCAGGTTTCACACTGAATGTATAAATACATTTTAAAACATATTAACTATATGTATTCCTGTGTTAGAGTGTCATTTTGTGTCATTTTGGTTGGTGTGCCCCAGGAACAGGGGCGGTCTAAGGTAATTTTAAATGGTAGGCGAACATTATTTTGGTGCCCCCCCCAAAAAACGTTATTTTGCCCCCATGTAAAACAAAAATACAATTATAATTTCACAATACCATTAGTCGTGTTATATTGTATCAATGTACAGTATATACAATATATTATACCATACTCATACTATATTATATCATAATTATATAATACTACATTACAATGTAATTATATTATAATATATTGACATTATAATATAATGTAAGATTCTATTATATTATTATTATAAAATAATAAAATTATTTATTTAAATAAAATTATCCTCTACTAAATATTTTCATTACTCCTATAAAACTCAAATAACCCGAAATAAAGTAAAATAAAATATTATATACTACTATTTTGTACAATACCACTATACTGCAATACTGTTTGTAATATTACATGTAATATAAAATATATCATTATTCTATTGTTATATTGTATTTGTATTATATTGTATGGCAATATTAAGCAAAACTGTATAATAATCAATAAGAAATGCAATGCAAATGCATCAAAATCAGAATATATTACCTATCACCCAACTCATAATTCATAGGAGTCTCCCATAAGTCCAAAATTAGGATCCCAATGTAAATGTAAATAGAAAAACAGCCAAAATGTTCAAATGAGGTCGAATACAGGCAGTGCGGCCTGGGCAAACTTGGGCCCTCCCTCCCTCTAGGTGTTTTGGACTGCAACTCCCACAACTCCTCATAGCCTCAGGCCCCTCAGGTCTAGACAGAAATAGAGCCGAAGAAAGGAAGGAGGGAGAGAAGAGGTCACAGAGAAGGAGGAGGAAAGCCCTTCATTCATTCCTTCACTTACACTTCCTTCACTGATTCTTTTCTCCTTCCTGCAAACGCAGGCGCGGAGACAAAAAGGAGAGGAAGCACTCCCTGCCTGCCCGATAGGGAGTGCTTTGCTTACAGGCTTCTGCGCAAGGGAGCTACTGGGCATGCGCGGAGGTTTTCGCGCATGTGCAGTTGCTCCTGTGCTCAACTTCAGCTCCGGGAGCAACTGCGCCTGCGTGAAAACCTCCGCGCGTGCCCAGAAGTGGCGCCGGAGCGCACAAGGCCGGGGTCAAGCAGGCAGCTACAGCACTGTCTGAGGAACATCGGCAGGGCCAGGATGGCGCCCCATGCGGCCAGGATGGTGCCCCCTTCCCAGATGGCGCCCTAGGCGGCCGCCTACTTCGCCTATCTTGTAGGACCGCCCCTGCCCAGGAATTTGTAAATGTAAAAAATGTGCCGCAGCTCAAAAAAGATTGAAAAACACTGCCGTAGGGATACAATATAAAAAGATAAAAACATATACAAAGCACATGGATACAAAGCCCCTCAGTCCATGTTCCTCATTAGGCTGTGGGGCACTTCAAGGTTCAATTTATGTTCCTCAAGGTCTCCATATAGAAAGCTAGGATACTAAAGAAAGGTCTGCTTGCACTTCAAGACTATTGTTCCTGCAGCAGAGGAAAACTAAAGACAAACATGGACTCCTCTAGGTTCATACAGTTGTATTCTCCATGCAAGAACTAACAATAATCCAAATTATCCCCAAAGTGCTCATTTGAACATGTTGCAAAATCCACTGGGACAAGTAGAAATTGTGTAGTAGCTGTTGTTCTGTGTTATTTCCAACCTTCTCTTTTTTGTGAACAAAACAACAGATCTAAGAAGATATTTTAGATTATAACTTCCAGAATCCTCCAGCCAACATTCAGCCATTGGCCCTGCCAGTTGAGGAAGTATGGACACTGGTCACAGGGAGATGAACAGGACAATGAAACCATGATCCCTTTGACCCAGCCATATAATACAGAACATCAAGGTAAATAATCCACAATATCTGCTTTGAACTGGATGATCTGAGTTCACACTGCCATTTAATCCAGTTCAATGTGGATTTTATACAGCTGTGTGGAAGGGGCCCATGTTGGTTCTGACAGATTTCCCAGTAGCTTGCCATACCAGCAACCATAATATCTATGTCGTCCATTTCTATGAAACTTGAGACAGTATTCCATAGTAATGATGGTCCTTCCTGGAGATTGCAGTCCTATCCAGAGTAGTGAATTCAGGAGGGAAACAAACTGAAATTGAATCCAGACAAGACAGAGGCACTCCTGGTCAGTCATAAAGCCGAACAGTATATAGGGTCACACTCAGCCTGTGTTGGATGGGGTCACACTCCCCTGAAGACACAGGTTTGCAGCTTGGAAGTTATCCTAGAGTCATTTCTGAGCCTGGAACCCCAGGTTTTGGCAGTGACCAAGGGAACTTTTGCACAACTAAAGCTTGTGCAGCAGTTACGCCTGTACCTTGTGAAGTCAGACTTGGCCACAATAGTCCACGCTCTGGTTACATCCTGTATAGACTACTGCAATGTGCTCTACATGGGGTTGGCTGTGAATACTGTTTGGAAGCTTCAATTGGTCCAACGGGCAGCAGCCAGTTTACTCACTGGAGTGGGGTGCAGGGAGCATACAACTCCCGTGTCAGACCAACTCCACTGGCTGCCTGGCTGCCACCGTGCACAATTCAAAGTGCTGGCTTTAGCTTATAAAGCCCTAAACAGTTCTGGCTCAGCTTACCTGTCCAAACGTATTTCCCTCTATGAACCATCTTAGAGATTAAGATCATCTGGGGATGCCCTACTCTCGGTTAAACTTCCCTCGCATGTGCAATTGGTGGGGACAAGAGACGGAGCCTTTTCGGTGGTGCCTCCTTGGCTATGGCATTCCCTCCCTAACAAAATTAGATCACCCCCCCCCCCAACCCTCAGAATTAAAATAAAAACTTGGCTATGAGACCAAGCCTTTGGGCAGGAAGCAGTATAAGGAATGATCAGGGATTGTGTGCAATAGATATGATATTTGGAACTGTCTGGACTACAATTGTTGGATTGTGTGATATTAATGCTTATATTTCTATGTTTTTAATTCCATGCTTTAATGTTAAATGATGTCATGTTTTATAATTTAATTGATAATTATATGTTATTATTGTTATGTTAGGTTTCTGTATGTGAGGCATTAAATGTTGCCATAATTACGTTGGAAACCATTTTGAGTCCCCCACTTGGGTGAAATGATGCCATGTTTTATAATTTAATTGATAATTATATGTCATTATTGTTATGTTAGGTTTTTGTATGTGAGGCATTAAATTTTGCCATAATTATGTTGGAAACCACTTTGAGTCCCCCACTTGGGTGAGAAAAGTGATAAGAGCCCATACCAGAGCTCCCTGTCGGCCATCACATACAAGGCTTAATTGACCCATTTTTCCCATTTCACAGATACTTTGAAATTTCACATTGCAGGTCTTGGTGGCCGTCAGAGGACTTGTAATAAAAAAATATTGTGTGTGCATAGCGTGGCCAATTACCATCTCAGTCAGCCTCCCCTATCACCTTTGACAAGGCTACTTACGCTTGTTTACCAACTCTGCAGTGAAAAGCAATAATACTTGAGGCAAATGCTGCAATGATTAATTAGCTAATGTTTGAACAAGGCCTTCAACAGCCGAAAGGACATTTACTGTGATTGTTAAAGCATTATTGAGCAAAGTCAGCTGTCACTAATAGGCAGATTAGTCTGCTCACCACTATTTGTTGACCCAAGTGTGGTTACAAATAACGGGCTCCACAATGTCTGGCCCCCGGGATCCATAAGACAAATTACAGCGCAATACAGGAGATAAAAATGATGTGGGATTATTGCACTTCAATATTGAATCTTTTTATTGGGTTCTCTGAACCTCACAACAATTTCCTTTCGGAAGTATGCTCAATTGCAAAATAAATAAGTCCTTTGTTTGGTTTCAATCCCACTCTTTCTAGACTTGCCTTTTCTAATCACAGCAATTAGACTACGGTCATAAAAAGGCATTATTTTGAACATCCCCATTAGCCATAATATGGTGAATTAGGAGTTGAAGGCTTCTTGTGCTCTTTCGTTCTTATAATAAAATCAGAATGAGTCCTATAGTGAAGGAAGAAGGTTAAATTCTCTCAAATTTTAGCTCTTTTTCTTTGAGATTGTCTTAAATCCAATTGTTAGTCCCAGCAGCAAGAGAGCCATTTAATCGATGGGAACTTGTCAAGTCAATACTGACTGAAGTTCCAGGCATTCTATGTCTACTCCAGCTGAACCTAACAATTGGATGTAGCCATTTGGTTAGGAAGGGAGAATCAGAAAAGGCCAGCATGGAAAGGACGTGATCAAAAGCCAATGAGATTTTGCCCTGCATAAATAGGAGCATAGTCTCTAGATCAGGGGTCCTCCAAGGCAGTGTTTTTCAAACTTTTTTGAGCCGCGGCACATTTTTTACATTTACAAAATCCTGGGGCACACCACCAACCAAAATGACACAAAATGACGCTCTAACACAGTAATACATATAGTTAATATGTTTTTAAATGTATTTATACACTCAGTGTGAAACCTGGCCCTGTTTCGATGAACACAACATAGATATCCTGGCAGGAATGGCAGAAAGACACACACGAAGGTCTTGCTCAACAGCTGGGAGTTATAGTTCACCCACAATCAAAGAGCATTCTGAACTCCACCAATGATGGAATGGAATCAAACTTCCAACACAGAACTCCCATAACCAAGAAGAATACTATAAGAGTTTGGTATAAGAGTTTGGTTGGGACATTGACAAGCCCCTTGAGTTTTGGAGTTGGGTTCAGTTCACCTGGCGAGCCCTGAGCGATTGAAGAGAGCACTATGGAGGGGAGGGAGGAAGACATAGGGTGAGTCTGCGCAGTAGCGTCCCACGTCTTCCTCCCTCCCCCCTCCCGCAGAAGCGGCAGCGTGAGCAAAGCGAGGCAAAGCAAGCAGAGCGAGGCTGGGAAGAAGGGAGCCCGAGTGGAGAAGAAAAATTGTTTGGCAGGAGGGGGAAGAAAGGGTATTGGAGGCTCCAATTTCCCACGGCACACCTGATGATCGCTCACGGCACACTAGTGTGCCGTGGCACACTGGTTGGGAAACACTGCTCCAAGGTCATTTACCTGGCCCTCGCTCAGGGTCAACCTAAGTCTGAAACGACTTGAAGGCACACAACAACAACAACAACAACAACAACAACAACAATCCTATCTCATCAGCCAAAAGAAGGCCCACACTTCCCATTGAAATACTAATAAGTTTATATTTGTTAAAATTGTTCTTCATTTTAATTATTGTATTGTTTTTAAGTGTTTTTTGCACTACAAATAAGATATTTGTAGCGGCTTACCCCATACGTACCCAGGAGATCACTGCGTTCGGAGGGCCTCAATATGCTCGAAATTCTGGGACTGAAAACCTGCAGGCTGTCCAGCACATGGCAAAGGGCGTTGTCCGTGGCAGCCCCAGTGTTATGGAACTCGCTGCCGGCCAAGACGCGAGCCTTGCGAGACCTGATGCCGTTCCGCAGGTCATGTAAGATCTGGCTATTCAAGCAGGCATTCGGCCCGACCACCATCTGAATGGCCTACTCCTTAGCGGTGTTGCTGCCATTATTGACCCTGCTGTTTTAATTATTGTATAACTGACCATGACTGCCATGGTATTTTAAATGTTAGTATGTTTTTAGTATGTGTTTAGTTGTTAACTGGAAGGTTTTATCTGGATGTTTTGCATATATGCTGGAAACCGCCCTGAGCCTTGGGAAGGGCGGGTTATTAAGTTGAAATTAATAAATAATAAATAATAAAATAAATATGTGCAGTGTGCATAGGAATTCATTCATGCTTTTTTTTCTCCAAATTTTAATCCAGGCCTCCAACAGTTTGAGGGACTGTGACCTGGCCCTCTGTTAAAAACGTTTGAGGACCCCTGCCTTAGATCCAGGGAAGTCATGTGTGGTCTGCCTTGGTCAGACCACACTTGGAATACTGTGTACAATTCTGGCCACCACAATTTAAAGGATATGTTGATAAAGCTGAAGGGTGGCTAAAATGATCAAGGGTCTGGAGAACAAACCCTATGAGGAGCGGCTTAAAGATCTGGGTATATTTAGCCTGCAGAAGAGAAAGCTGAGAGGAGACATGTTACTCATGTATGTGAGGGGAAGTCATAGGGAGGAGGGAGCAGTCTTGTTTGCTGCTGCCCTGGAGACTAGGACGTAGAACAATGGCTTCAAACCACAGGAGAGGAAATTCCACCTGAATATGAGGAAGAACTTCCTAACTGTGAGAGCTGTCCAGCAGTGGAACTCTCTGCCCCAGAGTGTGACGGAGGCTCCTTCTTTAGAGGCTTTTAAACAGAGTCTAGATGGCCATCTGTCTGAATGTGATTTTCCTGCTTCTTGGCAGGGGGTTGGACTGGATGGCCCACAAGGTCTCTACCAACTCTGTGATTCTATGATTTTATGATATGTACAATCTTTTTCATTAACCACCACCTTTACCCACGCTGCCAAACCCCCTCTGGCTTGCTTTACCAGTGGTTGCCAGTGATGAGTGATAGCTGTATTCCGTTTCCAAGATAAGAGGCAATGTTACTCTGAGGATGTAACACGAGCACCTGCTTGTCCAGTTTTGATGGATTCGTTTCAATCTGTTCAGCTCGAGGATGTGGACAAGATTCTTGGGGAGGCGAGAGCGACCACATGCGTCCTAGACCCCTGCCCGGAGGGGGTTTGGCAGCGTAGGTAGAGGTGGTGGTTAATGCCTCCCTTCGGGAAGGCATCATTCCAGCCAGCTTAAAACAAGCTGTTATAAAACCGCTGTTGAAAAAACCATCGCTGGACCCCACTCAATTCGTCAATTCGGCCAGTTTCCAATCTCCCCTATTTGAGCAAAGTCCTGGAACATGTGGTGGCCTCGCAACTCCAGGAATTCTTGGTAGACACTGATTATCTAGATCCGGCACAGTCGGGCTTTAGGCCGGGACATGATACTGAGACAGCCTTGGTTGCCTTAGTGGATGATCTACGCCGGGAGCTTGACAAGGGGAGTGTGTCCCTGCTGGTTCTGCTGGACCTCTCATCGGCCTTCGATACCGTCGACCACGGTATCCTTCTGAGGCACCTCGCTGGAATGGGCCTTGGGGGTACTGCTCTCTCCAGTCCTTCCTTGAGGGTCGGTCCCAGAAGGTGTTGCTAGGGGACTCAGCCCCACGGCCCTGCTCAGCCCCAGAGCCATTGTACTGTGGCGTCCCACAGGGTTCAGTACTGTCCCCTATGTTGTTCAACATATACATGAAGACGTTGGGAGAGATTATCTGGAGTTTCGGGGTGCGGTGTCATCTGTATGCAGATGATGTCCAACTCTATCACTCCTTCCCACCTGCTACTAAGGAGGCTGTTCAAGTCCTGAACCTGTGCTTGGCCGCTGTAATGGACTGGATGAGGGCTAACAAATTGAAACTAAATCCAGACAAGACAGAGGTACTCCTGGTCAGTCGTAAGGCCGAACAGGGCATAGGGTTACAGCCTGTGTTGGACGGGGTTACACTCCCCCTGAAGACGCAGGTTCGTAGTCTAGGAGTGATCCTGGACTCATCGCTGAGCCTGGAACCCCAGGTCTCGGCAGTGGCCAGGGGAGCTTTTGCACAGCTCAGACTTGTGCACCAGCTGCGCCCGTACCTTGGGAAGTTGGACTTGGCCACGGTGGTACATGCTCTGGTTACATCCCATATAGGCTACTGCAACGTTCTCTACATGGGGTTGCCTATGAAGACTGCCCAGAAGCTGCAATTAGTCCAATGCTCGGCAGCCAGATTACTAACAGGAGCAAGGTACAGTGAGTATATAACCCCCTTGCTGCGCCAGCTTCACTGGCTGCCAATTAGCTTCCGAGCACAATTCAAAGTGCGGATTTTAACCTACAAAAGCATTGAATTTTTGCTGTTTGCCGGCTGTTTGCCGGTCTGAGTCCCTCTATAGAGATGAGAAGATCGGGGTATAAAAGTTTTAAATAAATAAATAAAGAAATGTTCCAAGATCCAAATACCAGAAAGTGTTCTGATACGAGTTGAGTTCTTTAAACCCCTCAAAGAAAGAGAGGCAGCATTTTTCATGTTCTCTATATTCCAACCCAAAAGATGCTATAGGAATACTCATGCAATATTACTGAAAAGTTATCTTATAATGTACCGTGAACTGGATATAAGTTTGATGATACTGTAAGTATACCAACGAAAATCAATGGGAGTTTAGTTAGTCATGATGAATTTATTTCCCATTCAACTCCATGAGTCCACTTCAGGAATGACTATGTTGGCCCTAACCCTACTTGCCTGCCTCTCTGTGTATGTGTAGTGGATGGTGGGTTCAAGATCCATATGGCATCAAAACATTGGTGTTTTCCTTCACAAAATTATAATCCATAAGGTGACATATTTTCAAATATAATCCGGATTACACTCAATGTCGGGTCGACGGTATTAAGCCATCCGTTCGCCGTTTCCGCTTCTTCGACCTGCCACATACTATCTATTGTCCAATCCACTGGTCCAATATCTATTAGATTAAACATAAATGATATACCATATATTCATGCTTTTTCATATATACATATTCGTAACCTATACATATAGGTGTGATCCCACATAAGAAAACACATTCCCCAATAGTAGGCAAGAAGCAATCCATACATCAATACATTTTAGGAGGCATTACATACATATAGCACAGTCAATACATACCCAAAACATTCAGTCGTAGCATATATGTATGTGGACGCAGCCACTTTTCCATTCGGTTGGACAATGCTACTGAGAAAAGCCGCGGCTTAAGAGGGCTCCCTCTGCACCTGGCGCCAGGTGCAAATTATATCAGGATTTCTCCTATGGATGAACGGTTGTTTAACCCCCTGGGGGCTTCGCATTTTAGGGAGGTTATCCAGAAGCATTCTCTTCTCCTTAGGGCCAATTTTATGTCTTGATGCATCTTAACTTTAACCAGTTCGAGAACTACTACTTTAAAGTTGTCATATTTATGATTTTCCTTAAAGTGTGTGTATAGTACAGAAGATTCGTTTTTTGTTCTGAATCTTGAACGATGCTCCTGGATCCTTACCCTCAGGTCACGCCCAGTTTCCCCTATGTGGCCTGACAGTGCAGTCTATATGTTTTTCCCCCCTCCAGATCTTGTATCGTGTTAATAGTCGATATGTGTCTTGTATCATGTTAATAGACGATATGTGTTTGTTTATCGTGCGGAGGTGCGCAGGTGCAGAGGGAGCCCTCTTAAGCCGCGGCTTTTCTCAGTAGCATTGTCCAACCGAATGGAAAAGTGGCTGCATCCACATACATATATGCTACGACTGAATGTTTTGGGTATGTATTGACTGTGCTATATGTATGTAATGCCTCCTAAAATGTATTGATGTATGGATTGCTTCTTGCCTACTATTGGGGAATGTGTTTTCTTATGTGGGATCACACCTATATGTATAGGTTACGAATATGTATATATGAAAAAAGCATGAATATATTGTAAATCATTTATGTTTAATCTAATAGATATTGGACCAGTGGATTGGACAATAGATAGTATGTGGCAGGTCCCGAAGAAGCCGGAAACAGCGAAACGGATGGCTTAATACCGTCGACCCGACATTGAGTGTAATCCGGATTATATTTGAAAATATGTCACTTTATGGATTATAATTTTGTGAAGGAAAACACCAATGTTTTGATGCCATATGGATCTTGAACCCACCATCCACTTAAAATTGAAAAGAATGAAGATGAAATAAATTGAGAACATTGTGAAAGTGATTCCCGCATTTATCTTTTATTACTTGGAACTGAAACACACCCCACCTTAATTTGTTTCTCTGTGTATGTGTTTCAATTTATTTACCTCAAGATATTCCTTAAGCAATTTTTCCCATTGTGGCTAAAACTGATGTGGGAACAGTGAGGCTTCTTACAATGAATCACACTGAAGACTTAAAGGAAATAGTGGACCTGGAGAAGGAGTTGAAACAAGCTCTCTCAATAGTCCTTAATTGTGGTGTCAGCTTGCATGACTAAGTAGCAAGATGTCTTATTATTGCCTGCAAAATTAAAGTTACACGTGCACACTCATTTGTTATGAAATAAGATGTCTGTACAAGTTCACAAAAGTCTGTGACTCTTACAGAGTTATAGTCTAAATTATAGACTAATGTAGTTGTATTATGAGCTCCTTGCAGACTGTTAGCTACAGGTCAGATCCTAAAATACCCTTTTGTGGAACAGCAAGTCAAAAAAACCACACACACACACACACACACACACACACACTGCATCTCCAAAAACAAGCATTTAGCAGTATTGATTAAGATGATCAGTATTCACATTTTATGCATCTTTTCTATCCCATTCTTCTGCTTATGGAAAATCCTTGTGTCTTTTGTCAAATGTATTTTTATATGCTGCAGTAAATTTTTCGGATGATGGTTTCTTTCTAAACGAAAGATTCTGGACCTCTCGAGGTTCCACAATAGGAGAAAAGGCCACTGATGAAACCTTTCCCATGATGGAGCTTTAACAAGGAGAAAAGCACATTTAATTCAGGACTTGATCGGACAATCTGGGGGGAAATGAAGGGCAACATCTTATCCCATTTCCTCCCATCTTTCCCCATTTTCTAGAAAGGCCACCCATCCTACATCTTTTCACCATCTCCCCCCCCATGGTCTTTCCTCTGCTTTACCCCATTTTTGTCTATCATGAGTCAATTGACAGCTAACTCCTGATAGAGATTTTTGGGCTCCGTTTCCATGTACTTGGGAAATGGAGTCCCACCAGAAATGCCCTTATGTTTCATGAAGTCCTCAGTGAAGGAGAACCACTTCTTTTAGATAAAAGTAACCCCACCCCCCCTACAAATGGTTGATAATGTTGGAAATAGCAACTTTGCAAACCCTCACTATTTGTTTGTAAATGTATATATTTGCTAACGCAGTCTGGGAGTGATCCTGGATTCATCGCTGAGCCTGGAACCCCAGGTCTCGGCGGTGGCCGGGAGAGCTTTTGCACAGTTAAAACTTGTGTGCCAGCTGCACCCATACCTTGGGATGTCTGACTTGGCCACGGTAGTCCACGCTCTGGTTACATCCCAAATAGACTACGGCAATGCTCTCTACGTAGGGTTGCCTCTGAAGACTGCTCGGAAGCTGCAATTAGTTCAAAGCTCATCAGCCAGGTTACTAATGGGAGCGGGGTACAGGGAGTGCACAACTCCCTTGTTACACCAGCTCCACTGGCTGCCGATTAGCTTCCGAGCACAATTCAAAGTTCTGGTTTTAACCTATAAATCCCTATATGGTTCCGGCCCAGTTTACCTGTCCGAACGTGTTCTCCTCTACGAACCATCAAGGACGCTAAGATCTTCCGGAGAGGCCCTGCTCTCAGTCCTGCTATCTTCGCAGGTGCGTCTGATTGGGACAAGAGATAGGGCCTTCTCTGTGGTGACCCCTCGACTATGGAACTCTCTCCCGAGCAAGATCAGATCTGCCCCCTCCATCCTGTCCTTCAGGAGGCTAGTAAAATCCTGGCTTTGGAAGGAAGCATTCCCAGAATAAGGACTGAGATTCAGTTAATGACCACATATTGGATTGAGTTGAAGTTGATTTTATCTAGTGAGTCAGTTCTAATTGTATTTTAATGTTTTATCCATGTATGTTATTCATGTATTTTAATGTGTATGTTTTGCATTGAATTTTGCTGTAAGGCCGGTCTGAGTCCCTCTTTGAGATAAACAGATAAACTACATTCTATCTATAACTGAACTTTAATAAGAAATGTGCCTGTATGGTGAATTAATACAATATGTTTGTAAGTAAACAAAATACGTTATTTTCTAAAAACAACTTTGTTTTTTTAATCTCTGAGTGCATATTTTAAACTAAGAGATTTCAAGGGAGAGTATATGTTTTGGGAAACTGCAACTTCAGCTTCAAAGAAGCCTTTTAAAACTCTGCTAGCCAAATATATTTTTATGCAATGGCATATCTTTGTCCCTGGCAGTTCAAAGACATGGTTTATCTGTTTAACAGCTGAGTTACCTGTGTGCTATTGCATGAGTGCTTGTGAACATCCCTTGTTCAAAAGGTTGACTTCTTTTTTTAATATTTTTATTTTTATTGAGGTTTTTACAATTTATAGTACAAGAAAGAGAGAAGAGAAGAAAGAAAGAAAGAAATGAAAAACAAAGAAAAAACTACAGGGGGGCGAAGAGAAGAAAATGGAAATAGATTAGTGAGTAGCGGGAAATAGAGAGAAAGTGGGGAAGGAAAAAAGGTTGACTTCTAACAAGGTCATGCCTTTTCTTGACCAGTGGTTTCCAGAAGGTGGTTTCCAGAAGTTCATGTAGATTCACATCTGCCAAATGGATATGACATCATTTTTCCTTTTCAATAAGGTTATTATTGTCTCCCCCCCCCCAAAAAAGATAATGACTCAAAACAGCCACAAAATGCAGTTGTTTTACCTCCCAAAAATCTCAAAACTTCCTCACACATTCAAACCCTATAAAAGCATCCCCCCCCCAAAATGAAAAATGACACATTTCCCAGCTACACATGCCCATTCATGCTATGCAAAAAACACTATTCCAAGGAATCTCAGGTTTCCTTGGAATAATGTTTGAAAAACTACCATAGATCTGAACTATCACCTATATTTTCTCCCTCCAATTTGACAAAACAAGTTTAGCAAACTTTCAAACTCGTATACAATTATGATTTTTTTAAAAAACAAAAATAATTGTCAACATGACACATTTATTATGATAAATAGATTTCTCTTTCAGCGCAAACATATTTCAAATGTAAAGATAAATGTTTGGGAAAGATTCGTGTCTTGTCAGGTCCATGGGGTCTTCCCCAACATGACTTGAGGTATTTCTACCTGTGGCCTCAACTTTGTACGTCTTATTGAGGCTTAGAATGTATTTATTTTAGTTTGCTTCACATTCATTTGAGTCATTCATAGATGTATGAATACACCTATCAGAGAGTAAGTTAGATCAACTGCAATGGTATTTACAATGGTATTGACATATGTAGAAATACACTATTAACATACATTAAACACTGCAGATTGGTTTAAATACACTAGTTATGAGGTGTTACTCTCCCGTTAGCAATCTGGCTACGGTCGTCCACGCTCTGGTCACATCCCGAATAGATTACTGCAACGCACTCTACGTGGGGCTGCCTTTGAAGACAGTTCGGAAATTGCAATTAGTCCAGCGGGCAGCAGCCAGATTGCTAACGGGAGCTACATACAGGGAGCATACCACCCCCCTGTTGTGTCAGCTCCACTGGCTGCCTGTCCAATTCTGGGCTCAATTCAAAGTGCTGGTTTTGACCTTTAAAGCTCTATACGGTTCTGGCCCAGCTTACTTGTCCGAACGCATCAGCCGCCATGTCCCACCTCGTAATCTAAGATCATCCGGGGAGGCCCTGCTCTTGCTCCCGCCTACGTCTCAGATGAGGCTGGTGGGGACGAGGGATAGGGCCTTCTCGGTGGTGGCTCCCTGCCTGTGGAATGCGCTTCCTATTGATGTACGATCCACCACATCCCTCCTGGCCTTCAGGAAAAAAGTCAAATCCTGGCTGTGGGACCAGGCATTCGTACACCAGCACAAGGCAGTATTTTAGATTGGTTTTTAATGAAAGTGGGTGATTATGGCCAATGTTTTTATGGACTGAACATTGTTTTAATCCAGAGTAAATGTGTATGGTGCTAATGTAGTTGTATTTTAATGTATTTTTAATGTATTTTAATTGTTGAAGTGTTTTGGGGTTTATATTGTTATTATGTGGGCATCGAATTGTGCCATACTGTAAGCCGCTCTGAGTCCCCCCTTGGGGGTTGAGAAGAGCGGGGTAAAATCCCGAAATAAATAAATAAATTACCTCCTGGTCTGAATCACCATTCATTCATTATATTTGTGGGTAGATCAAACAAGCTGTTACCTCTTTGTAGACCATAAGTTGCCCCGCCAAAGAAATCTTTAATAGGCTCTCAACAATATTGTCCTACTATAATTACAAGCTTCTTCTGCAGATAGTTGGTTTTGTTGCAAAAAGCTATACTAGTACTTCTCTGGAAATTACATGCAAAGCATAGGAAGCTATCTAGTAGTAAATAAGACCATTGGGTAATGAATAGCAGAAGCCCACTAGAATTTCAAAAAGAATACTTTCCTAGACCCTGGTTAAAGATTCATGCAAATGCTGTATGTATTTTAGCAGGTGTAATTAAATTCTTACTGTTGACATTTACTTAAATGGAATGCACTACATATGCCCTTTCTTTACGCATTCCCAGAACACTAAATTAAATCCAGACTGAGGGCTGGCTATATTGGCCCTAAATCCCAGTGTCAACCAGAAGTTTCTACTAGGGACGTCATCAGATGGAGATCCTCAAGCTGGAGGAAAGTGGAGGCACCCCTCAGATAGCAGGGCAAATCTGGTGAGCAGTGGAGGAAACCGTCACTCTATGGCCTGAGTCGCCTAAAGCAGTGTTTCCCAACCTTTTTTGAGCCACGGCACACTTTTAACATTACAAAAATCCGGGGGCACACCACCAACCAAAATGACACTCTAACACAGTAAAGAACAACTGGGGGATGGTGGCCTGCTGGGAGCAGCTGCTGGGAGTGCCGAAGCCGGGGGAAGGGGGCGGAGCCAGGCCACACCATGCCCCGCCCCCCAGTTTCAGCTCTCCCAGCAGCTTCTCCAGCCTTGAGGGGGTGCAGTGCCAAGCCAGCGGTGGCAGAGCCAGCACAATGCTGGCTTGGCATTGACCCCTCAAGGCTGGAGCAGCTGCTGGGAGTGCCGAAGCCGGGGAGGGGGCGGAGCCAGGCCATGCCATGCCCCGCCCCCTCTGCATGGCTTCAGCTCTCCCAGCAGCTTGTCCAGCCTTGAGGGGGCAGTGCCAGGACAGCGGTGGCAGAGACAGCACAATGCTGGCCTGGCACAGTCCCCTCAAGGCTGGAGAAGCTGCTGGGAGTGCTGAAGCTGGGAGAGGGGGCGGAGCTGAGCCACGCCATGCCCCGCCCCCTCCACGCAGCTTCAGCGAGCAAGGGGCGGGAGTCATGGCGGATTGGAGGCTGGCTGGGGAAACACCCGAAGGAGGCAGCACCTCGGCCCCTTCTTCTTTCTCTTTGCCGCCACCCGGCCCTTCCTCCTCCTCCCCCAAACAGCAGGAGTTCAGCAGGAGGAGGGAGGAAGGAAGGGGGGGGGCAGAGAGCTTTTCTCGCAGCACAACAGGAGGTCCGTCATGGTACACTAGTATGCCACGTCACAGTGGTTGGGAAACACTGGCCTAAAGTAAACGTAAAGGTTTTCCCCTGAAATCAAGTCCAGTTGTGTCCGACTCTGGGGTGTGGTGCTCATCTCCATTTCTAAGCTGAAAAGCCAGTGTTGTTCATAGACACCTCCAAGGTCATGCAACTAGCATGACTGCATGGAGCGCCATTACCTTCCCACCGGAGCAGTACCTATTGATGTACTCACATTTATATGTTTTCGAACTGCTGGGTTGGCAGAAGCTGGGGCTGACAGCAGAAGCTCATACCGCTCCCCAGATTTGAACCTGTGACCTTTCGGTCAACAAGCTCAGCAGCTCAGCGATTTAACCCACTGCACCAGTGGGGGCGCTATATGCCCCTGCACTTTCCCTGGCTTGTCCTATGAGAAGCCCCCGATGTTCTCAGGACTCTGTCATAGGATGCTCCCAGGAACCTGGGTGGATGGAGCCATGGCGGAAGTAGTCCTGCATCATGTGATAGGCTCTGGCAGCCTCCATCCTCCAAGTGTCCTGGAATCATCCAATGACACTGAAAAAGTACAATGTGATGAGATCCTAGGTGTCCAAGCAACATCCAGGGACTACTGGTTGGTAGTGCAAGGTACAACTGATTAACACTGTCCAGGGACATCTGGTTGGGTATAATGAGTTAGGAGAAGCCAAGGAATGCTCCCACAGAGTTCGCGACCAGTCTGAAGCAGCAATGCTTCACTACAGCCCCAGATTTAAGTGACCATGTAGATGAGCCCTCAATGATTTTTGGACCAAACCTCTTGTAATCAATGGGATTTACATTAATAACAATTAATTAAAAACTCATTTTTAGCAGATGTCTTGAGTATCATTATATCTGAATTTATATCAGTTTATTTACTTACTTATTTTGCATATTTGTACCCCGTCCTTCTCACTCCCGAGGGGGGATTCAGGGCGGCTTACAATAGTTGGTACAAAGCAAGTCGAAAACAATTCTAGGTGATGGCATTCAACTATTTGAAATGTTTTTGCAATTACTGGAATTCAAGAGGAGTTAATACAGAAATATTTGATAGATAAAATTTGCTGCATTTTACAATACTTTCCCTTCCACAATGTCACTTCCTATGTTTTCTATTAAAGTGACAATGCTCTCCAAAGATCATAACATTGGAAGTGGTCATAGTAAAAGCAACCAAACTATTTCCTTTTTTTATTTTAAAAAAGGCTTTGCTCTTACATAACTTATTAAATCACCGAGGATGACTATTCAGATGAAACTGCTGAGTTAAAAAAACAAACAACAAACCAAACAGATAAGTTATATGAATAAACACAGAGGACAAGGAATGGGAAGGCCGACCCATTTTCATAATGTTTCATCTTGCATCATCAGCACTTCCTCAAGATATGACACCATATTATACACAAATATTATGCCATATTAGATACCCTGTGTTACATGAAGCTGAAGGTACAGTATATCACAGGTTGAAAAACCCTGTGAGCAAATGCAATGTTGGTTTGTGTTTTAGAAAAGTTATTTTCATATTAGTAGGCTTGTTACTTTTTTGGCTTTCTTCCGACAAACATTAGCATTTCAGTATGATGAATGAAAGAGAACTTGCAAAGTGAAGTGGTTTGAGCACTGGACGGTGGACTATGGCTCTGGAGATCAGAGATGGAATCCCTGCTCTTGCATGGAAACTTTCTAGAGCCCCTTTTACACTGCCATATAGAATCCAGATTATCTGCTTTGAACTGGATTATATGGCAGTGTAGATTAATATAATCCAGTTAAAGCAAATAATGTGGATTATCTGCTTTGATAATCTGGATTACATGGCAGTGTACAAGGATCTTCACTGCCATATAATCCAGATTAGCAATTCCGATAATTTAGATCAGTGTTTCCCAACCTTTTTTGAGCCGCGGCACACTTTTAACATTAAAAAAAATCTGGGGGCACACCACCAACCAAAATGACACAAAATGACATTCTAACGCAGTAAAGAACAGCTGGGAGATGGTGGCCTGCTGGGAGCAGCTGCTGGGAGTGCTGAAGCCAGGGGAGGAGCCAGGCCGTGCCATGCCCCGCCCCTCCCCCTGGCTTCAGTTCTCCCACAGCTTCTCCAGCCTTGAGGGGCAGTGGCAGAGCCAGCAAAATGCTGGCTTGGCCCTGCCCCCTCAAGGCTGGAGAAGCTGTGGGAGAGCTGAAGCCGGGGGAAGGGGGGGTGGAGCCATGCCGTGCCATGCCCCTCCCCCTGGCTTCCTCCTCCGCGCGGCTTCAGCGAGCGAGGTGCGAGAGTCATGGCGGATTGGAGGCTGGCTGGGGAAATGGCCAAAGGAGACGGTGCCCCAGCCCCTTCTTCTTTTTCTTCGCCACCGCCCGGCCCTTCCTCCTCCTCCTCCAAGCAGGAGGTGGATTTCCAAGTCTATGTCTCTTGGGATAAACCATCTCATAGATGTTTTGTGGTGCATCACTGTCTTTGAGGTTCAGGTGACAAATACACAACACTTTGCAAAGGAGGTGTGTAAGATGTAAGCATTGTTACATCTTAATTTGTTCTTCTTCAAAGTCTTAAGGTGAAGGAACTCCCATTGCTCAAAAGTTATCTTCATCTAGTACTTTGGCCCAAATCTTATTGTTAGTCTCAACAAGAGTTGAAACAATTGGCTTTACCTACATCAGGGGTAGGGAACCCATGGCTCAGGAGCCAGATGTGGCTCTTTTCATGATTGCATCTGGCTCTCCAGAGCAGCCCGGGCCTCGGTTTCTCAGCATGCAGCGGGGAGGAGTGAAGCAAATGCGCTGTGACTGCCGCTTCCGCGCCGCCATCGCTGCCTCTTCCTCATCCCCTGCTACTCTCGGGGCCCTGCACCCTCTTCGTCGGGGATGGCGGACCTCGGGCCTCGGAGGAGGCAGCGGAGACGGGCCTGGCCCTGGTGCCGCGGACCTGGTCTCGCTGCCCCCAGGGGACGCCCAGCTCATCGCCCTCATCATCAGGCAGCTTAAGAGCCGCTACCTCTTCAATGCCTTTTAGAAGGAGTGCCTCACTGATGTCGACACCAAGGTCCGCCTTGGCCCCGCGCCCTCCTCCCCCTTCCTTCCTTTCTCTTCCTTTCTTTTTCCTTCTCTTTTTCTTTCATTCTTTTCCTCCCTCTCTCCCTACCTTCTTTCCTCCCTCCATCTTCATTCCTCCCTCTTCCATTCTTTCCTTCTCTCCTCCCTTTTCCCCCCTCTCCCCTTCCTGCTTTCCTCTTCCTTCCTTTCTTTCTCCCCTTCACCTTTTCCATCTCCTTCTCTCCTTCCTTCTCCCTCCTCTCTCCCCTTCCTTCTTTCCTCCATTCTCCATCCCTCTTCCTTCCTTCCTTCCTTCCTCTTCTATTCTTTTTCCCCAAGTCTTCCTTTCCTTCTCCTTCCTTTCTTTTCACTTCCCTCTCTCTCCTTTTTTTTTCTTCTTTTCCCTTCATTATTTTACTTTTTCCTCACTCCCTTTCCTTTCTTTTCCCCGCCCTTTCCTCCCTTCCCATTTCCTTCTTTCTTTTCTCCTCCTTGTCTCGCTCCTGCTTTTGTTTTTTCCTTTTCCATAGTTTGTTCTTCTTTTCTTTCCTCCACTCCCCCCTCCCTTCTTTCTTTCCTCTTTCTTTCTTTCTTTCTTTCTTTCTTTCACCCTTCCATCTTCTCTTCCCTCCCAGAGTCCTGAGCATGCCTTTTGCAGAGCCAGGTCTAAAGTGTCCCGTTATTCTGCCGGGGGAATCCTTTTCTCATAGTATGTATGTATATACTCACATTTAGTTGAATTCAGTCTCTCTCTCTCTCTCTCTCTCTCTCTCTCTCTCTCTATATATATATATATATATATATATATATATATAGGCTCTCACTGAAATAAATGTTTACATATTTTGCGTTCATGGCTCTCTGATCTAAAAAGGTTCCCAACCCCTGACCTACATGTTAACTCATTAGTCAATGGGTCTACTCTAAATATAAGACAGTTCATCCTCAGTGAAAGAAAAAAGCCTATGAACAACTTACCGAGGTGTAAGCCAAAAATTTCAACTTTTGAAGCAATGGGGGAGTGGGCATTTTGTCTAAAAAAATTTTTTTAATTATTTTTTTCCAAGTGATTCCATTGATGGTTTATCATCTTGACATCTGCCAGTATAGAGAAAGTTAGAAATATTTAAGTAAATAGTCAATAAATAAATAAATCTTATTAATATTTCCTTAACTTCCCACTTGAGAAGCCCCACAATGCCTCCCAAATTTCCCTCAAATTTCCCCTCAGGCAAAACTGCAGTGACAACACCAATAAACATGAAGAAACAGGTTTCTTCAAATTTCCCCTGACAGGTCTTATCACAACTTGGTATAAACAGCTTGGGGAGCCAACAAGGACACGCTTTATCTGCCTGTCATCGCTTCTGGAATCCCCAGCTATGACTGGCTCAGTCTAGTTAAACCATCCAGGCACATGTTCTCTGGAAACAAATATAATGGTCATTCTTGATATTTATTAGGAATACCAATTGGTGGCACGCACCTTTTTCCTCGATCACCTGAGACGTGGCGTTCTCATTGCTCCACGGAAAGAAAGAAAAATATTCCCATGCTGGTGACCTCAAGCACGAGCAGGATTGCAAAGGAAGGCTGAAGAATGCCCCAGTGAGACATTTGCTTGGGGACAAATGAAACCTGACATAACACCAGCCTCTTACATGATAAAACTATCTGGGGCAGTTTGTCTTTCACAGAAATGGCTATACTATTAATTCTGGGGAAGACGTTTTGTGCCTGAGGGACTGTGGGAAACGGCACCTCTCATCTTGCAACAAGGCTCACATTGTTCCGAAATCCTAAAATTAGAAAGTCCAGAAATATATCACAAACTCTTCATTATCATCATCTTCATTGAAATGGCTAACAACATTCTGGGATGCCTTTGTGACGTTCGAAACCAGCTTCTTGAGGGGTGGCTGCTTCGCTTGGCTTAATGATAGGGCTGGTCCTGGCTCTAGACCAGCGTTTCTCAACCTGGGGGTCAGGACCTCGGGGGGGGGGGGTCGCAAGGGGGGTTTCAGAGGAGTTGGCAAAGACCATCAGAAAATATATATATTTCTGATAGTCTTAGGAGCCCCTTTGGAGGAGATGGCTGAAGATCTGTCCTCTTCCTTTTTGGAAACAGATGGCGAATCGTCCCACCGAAAGCCCTCCTCCGCTATGATTGGTCAACCTCTCAGTCAACCTCTCAGTTGTTTCTGAGACTCCAAATGGGGAAGGGGCAGCATAGTATGCATGTGCAAGTGAGGGAGTGTGTGTGAGGCTGGAAAGAGGCTCACGAGTCCCTTGAAGGCATTGAAGTTCTGTGTGGGAAGTTTGGCCCAATTCTATCATTGGTGGGCTTCAAGGGGCTCTTTGATTGTAGGTGAACTAAAAATCCCAGCAACTACAACTCCCAAATGTCAAGGACTGTTTCCCTCAAATTCCACCAGTGTTCACATTTGGGCATATTGAGTATCCGTGCAAATTTTGGTCCACATCTATCATTGTTTGAGTCCACAATGCTCTCTGGATGTAGGTGAACTACAACTCCAAAACTCAAGGTCAACGGCCACCAAACCCTTCCAGTATTTTCTGTTGGTCATGGGAGTTTTGTGTGCCAAGTTAGGTTCAATTCCATCATTGGTGGAGTTCAGAATGCTCTTTGATTGTAGGTGAACTATAAATCCCAGCAATTACAACTCTCAAATAGCCAAATCACCCAACCACCCACCCCAATATTTCAAATTTAGGCATATCGAGTATTTGTGCCAAATTTGATCCTGTGAATGAAAATACATCCAAATTTGGTCCAATGAATGAAAATTACAGTTATGAAGTAGCAACGAATATAATTTTATGGTTGAGGGTCACCACAACATGAGGAACTGTATTAAAGGGGTCATAGCATTAGGAAGGTTGGGAAACACTGGTTTAGACTTTCAAAAAACAGCCATGAATTCCAGAGAGTATGTAAAGCTGTTAGAACAGACATCCAGTGACTGCTTCTAAGATATGGACCTCACAAACCAAGAGGGTATTCTTTCTTTTGACCTTCCATAGCCAGACAAAGATCTTTTCCACTAATTAGATGGACTTACAGCAAACAATTGCTTGCTGAGGGGTGGGCTTTTAATATCCTGCTTTCTTTCTTTATGTGTTTTTCAATTTATTTTAATATTCCATTTAATATTATAAATGTTTATGGTGTTAAAACTGTGCATGTAATTTTTCAATGTCCTTGAGTCTCAGCGTTGTAGGAAATGTGAGATATAAACAAGAATTCTGTCATAAAAAGGACTAAAGTACTTAAGCTAATTTCTCCATAAACCGCTTTCTGCTCACCAGGCATGTAGCCAGCGGGGGGCTTGGGAAGTGAGTAGAGGTACTCAAGCCCCCATCCATGAAATTCTCAGGGTGGTCCCGAGAAGGCCTTACTGGTACATTATTTAAACTGTTATGTTTATTCATATCATGATCTGATCACCATGCTCATTATATCCCACATTCATGGGGTTATTGGGATAACAATACAAAAGGTTTGCTATGGTAGACCCTCTTCCACCCAGTCTCAGCCCCCCAAACCAAACTCAGCCCCCGAATCAAAAAGTCCTGGCTAATTTCCCTGCTGCTCACACACAAATACACAGAGGCCCCTTCCACACAGCTGAATAAAATCCCACGTTATCTGCTTTGAACTGGAATATATGGCAGTGTGGACTCAGATAGCCCAGGGTGCTTCCAGACAGCACCTAAAATGTGCGAGCTCCCATGTTTTTACATGGGGCATCCAAAGAACCGCCAATATAAAAACGAATGCATTTGGGACAAAGCAGAAAAACCCTGCTTTACCCTGAAATAATATGACAGTGGATTAGATTCGGATCTTCCCGAAAGACTCAGGTCTAATCCACTGTGGCTTCTGTCTGGACTGCCCCCTCAGAAATTTTGGGACTTCCAAGAGGGATGTCCACATAAACCTCTCATATTTTCTGGGCTGAATTAGCCTGGAATACCTGAGAGAATTATAAACCCCTTCCCAAAACCCCTGAAAAAGACTGTTTAAAAAATACTTATCCGGCAGCCATTAAACTGCTACTGGGGGGGGGGGAGAAAATTGCTCCTGACACATCGTTTCTACATGGCAGGGGAACTTCGGGAACAGTTTAATGTCATCCAGGTAAATAATTTTATTTTTACAGATTTTATTGGGCGGGGGGTTCAGGTGTCTTGGTAGTCTCCCAGAAGGTACCAGGAGGACATCTAGACACCCCCCACAAAAAGCATGGGCTTTTGGGGCTGGCGTGCAGACTACAGACCACCCCAACCCAGGTTGGTGCACACTTTTCCACTGCGTGGAACCGCCCCCAGTTCAAAGCAGATATTGTGGGATTTGCTAGTTTGACATTTTGGGTTATATGGCTGGTTGGAAGGGCCTAGAGACATCTGCAGCCAGCTGCCCATATTAGCTGTGGTTGGGAGTTCAGGAGCCCAAGAAAAATGGAAAAACAAATTTAAAAGCCAGTTTTTTATCCTTAAAGAACACCTTTCTGGGATTCTGTAGGGCTCCTATGCAACTCTATTGAGAGTTCTGCCAGAAGTGAACTATTGAATCATGCTGGGGGACCTAGACATGCCTAGAAAAGTATTCTTTCTAGGAATCTCTAGATCTTTCAACACAATTCTATGGTAGAAGTTGACCATAGAATAATGATGTAGAGATTCCTAGAGATAATATATTGGTGGCCCAAGCACCAGTCTGTCCACCAAGGATAACTGTAAATGTACCTTACTGGACAACAATTGCTCAGGCATGTCTAGGGACCTTATCACGTAAGGGAGGCAAATCACAATTACAAGAGGATAATAGAATCATTGGTCGGGACTTACTACTCACTCCTCTTTCGCTGTTCTTTCCATGGGAAAGCATGGAATCTATTTATTTCACAAACATGAAGAAGTTTATTACACAAGGCATTTATTACACACGGCCAGGTCTCCATGGTTGGCAAAACGTCGTTTTTCCATCTACGACAGGCTAGGCGGCTGGCACCCTACCTGTCCAGGGACGACCTGGCCACGGTGATCCAAGCGACGGTCATCTCGAGGCTGGACTACTGTAATGCCCTCTACGTTGGCCTTCCCCTGTTGACAATCCGGAAACTCAAGCTGGTGCAGAATGCCGCTGCTCGCTTGCTGGTGGGAACACCAGTGAGGGAGCACATCACTCCCATCCTCCGGCAACTGCACTGGCTCCCTATCGAGTACCGAATTGCCTTCAAGGTGTTGGTGTTAACCTTTAAGGACTTACACAGTCTAGGGCCTGCGTACCTGAGAGACCGCCTTGCCCCGTATGTTCCCCCGAGATCACTACATTCAGAAGAACAGAATCTGTTACTTGTTCCATCTATCCGCTCCTGCCATCTGTCCACAACCAGGCAGAGAGCCTTTTCTGTGGCGGCTCCGGTGTTGTGGAATTCTCTCTCTGACGACACCCGAGCGATCCCAGAGCTTGCTCCCTTTCGAAGGGCCTGCAAGACGGCCCTCTTTAGACTGGCTTTCAACTAGTCTGGCCTGCTTGGCACTCTCTGTGCCCTGTGTTTGAGGAATTGTAACTCCACGAATTTTATTCTGTAACTGCCTCGTTTTTATGCTTTTATTGTATGGCTGCACGTTTTGTTTGCGCAGCATGTTTTATTGTGTGTTGTGATCCGCCCCGAGCCTGCAGGGAGGAGCGGAATATAAGATGGAATAAATAAATAAATAAATGACTGTGGAAGTATAACACCAGCATTGAATCATCTATGTTTTTGTGTTTCCAAATATGTATTTTTATTGTGTTTATTGTTTTTATTGTGTATATTGTTTTCTGATATTTTTGATATTTTCTGTGATTTGTTGCTCGGGCACAGCCCCATGTAAGCCGCTCTGAGTCCCCTTTGGGGAAATGGATGCGGGTTAGAAATAAAGTTTTATTATATTATTATTGTTATTATTATTATTTAGCACATGGAGTTGTCTTCTTCTAACGTTTTCTGGGGAGAGGGATCAAGAATAGGGCTCCACAGCCATCTACAGACACACTGCCAAGACACCACATCTGGAAGGCAATCAACTTCGAGCTACGAGGGATCACCTAAGTAAGTAAGTAAGATGCCATTCTAAAAAGCTTCCTGCAGACACGTATTTTGGAATAGGAACATGGGATGAGACTAGAAAAAGCTGTTGCTAAGATGCCTGCTGAAAGCTGGGTGCACGGATGAGAGATTATGATCAGGTGACCTCTATGTTGAGACAGATACATGCAATGGTAAAGAATAATTAAATAACTATTCACCACACCTGCACTAAGCCTTTGGGCAGTCTTGAGAGCTGCCATGCACCTTACGTCACGCCAAGCTGGGGGCAGGGAGAAATCCTGGAGTTTAGCGCAGGATCAGAAAGCACAACATTATTTGCAGTCCTGAGCCAATTTGCTGTCTGACAGCAATGCTGTAAATTGGCACGCCCAGACCAACCTTTTGTATACATCTGTCAGCAGTTCTGGTTTGTTTGGTTAAAACAAAGTCTTACTAAGATTCTGTGAAGGTGTCAGTAATGCAACAATTATTTGATGATAAGCTGTCCTTTGTGAGTCCCACTAGCTAAACATCTGTTGCATTTGACAAGGAGAGGAGTGATGGGGTGAATGTGACCTTGTACCACACCCAAAGAGTAGGCTGGAGATTGGTTGCCTCTTCTTTGGAAATGAGGGGAATTTATGGATTGCAGGGAGACAGAGTATCTCAAGTGCAGGGCATCTTTCCACCTCCTTCAAAAGTTAGTTCCAGGAAGTTTGGGAGGTGGGGTGGGATCGGGTTTTTCCTTCTTTTTCCAACCCTGAGGACAGATCTCACATCGAAGTGTTGTTCATGTTTCATCATGACGTAACAATAATGTGTAGTACTCCTGAAAGGGTGGTACTCCTGAAAGTGCTATGGCAGAGGTCACATACAGCAGTGTTTCCCAACCTTTTTTGAGCAGCGGCACATTTTTTACATTTACAAAATCTTGGGGCACACAACCAACCAAAATGACACAAAATGACACTCTAACACAGTAATACATATAGTTAATATGTTTTTAAATGTATTTATACACTCAGTGTGAAACCTGGGCCTGTTTCGATGAACACAACATAGAAATCCTGGCAGGAATGGTAGAAAGACAAACTTCCCACACAGAACTCCCATAACCAAGAGAAAATGCTATAAGAGTTTGGTGGGCATTGACCTTGAGTTTTGGAGTTGTAGTTCACCTATATCCAGAGAGCACTGTGGACTCAAACAATGTTGGATCAGCACCAAACTTGGCATGAATACTCAATATGCCCAAATGTGAACACAGATGGGGTTTGGGAAAAATAGACCTTGACATTTGGGAGGAAGGTTGAGGAAGGCTGGCGAGGGAGTCCCTCATGGAATCCTGCCTGCCTTTCCTTCCTCCGAGGGCCCTCCTGCCAGGTCCCGGCCCTTCCCCCCATGAAAGAAGGCCCCTTCTCCCCTTTGGGGCCCTTCCTCCCCGAGGGGCTCGGGGGGGGGCGAGGGGAAGGGCGCCCTGGGGCCTCTCCTGGGACGCAGCAGGGCTGAGCCAGGGCACCTCTGGAAGCAGCTGGCTCCTTCGCTTCCTTCACCACCACAGGAGGAAGGTGAATGTGTCTGCCACCCCCGGGAACTAGTGTGCATGCGCCCAGACAAGCACACTGCCACTTCCGCTTCCATTCCCTGTCCTCCCTTGATTGGAGGCTGGCTGAGGAAACGGCCGAAGGAGACGGCTCCACAGCCCCTTCCTTTTCTTCGCCGTTGCCCGGCCCTTCCTCCTCCTCCTCTTCTCCCAAGCAGCAGCAGCAGGAGTTCAGCAGGAGAGGGAAGAAAGGGAGGAAGAGAGGTTTTCCCACGGCACACCAGGCAATCGCCGTGGAACAGTGGTTGGGAAACACTGACATACAGTCCCAAAGCAGTTAGTGCTGCTCTTAACACTTCCATTCACCCTTTGTAGGTCATCACACTAGTGAAAAAGTCCACTTAATGTACAATATATGAAATGTCAATTAAAAAGCTGAGTCTGTAGACATCCAGAATATACATGTTAAGTCGGGCAAAGATGTATCTGAACCTCATCATCATGTCTCCCATTTGTCTTTTCTAAACATTTTAAGTCTTACTGTTGGCTTTAGGAATTTGTATGTGGTTTTCAGATTCTTGAAAAGCTTGTGGACATGGCAAGGGGGCGTCAGAAGAGAATAGATGAATTATCTTGTTTTGCTTTTGCTTTTCTCACATCTGCTTGCATTCAGAAAGATGGATGATTGAATCAAAGAGATATATTGGAATTGTTTCAGCAGTTCTTGGCCATCCATAGCTTTCCTCTCTTCTTCTTCATTTTAATTTTCCTTCTTTTTCCAGATCCTTATATCTCTCATTCCCTTTTTCACCTCATTTCTTTGGCTCACTTTTCCCCCCAATTCGATCTACTTTCTTTGGCTTGGGCAGCCCATGCATCTTTTTTTTTTGTTCCCTGCTATGCTGGTTTATTTTTTATTTTTTGAGAATCAAAGCAAATATTTAGCCAGTGGTATGTAGCTCTTCTGCATGTTTCACTTCTCTAACACAAAGAGAATTCAATCAATCATAACTAAGAGAACAACTCCACAGCTACACCTCCAAATTCCTTACTGAATAATAATTGCGAATCCTTCATCATTGGAAAGATTTAAAATAGGTATTTATCATGAAGCATAAGCAAATGCATTAGCATTTTATCAAACGGCACCAGCCAAATCTACCAATAGATTCGACGAACATTGCTTCTTGGGCTCTCTGTCAAGTATAGTAAAACAACTCATGAATACGCATATAACTCACATTTCACTTACTTAGGTGATCCCTTGTAGCTCAAGTATTAATTGAAGGGAAGGAGGGGGTTTTAAAAACTGTCATAAAGGGCATCAAGCCTCCAAGTAAGGACCAACAAGGCCTCTGCAGTCGGAGACGACGCTATAGGTCTAGGACCTTTTGGGGGGCGGGTTTCTCTGCTAGAAGGAATAGTAGGCCTGCTAAAGCACTTGTCAAAGCTGAGACCTCAACCGAGGACCTAATGAGTGGCCCAATTGGACTGCCGGAGGGGGTGCCGTGTGTGCGTGGCGACAAATGCCCTTTTGCAGGGCTGTGTGACTGCCCATGGTCCCGTTACGGCATCCGCTGTTCTGGTGTGCCACTCCTTGGGGGCGCTGGGATTGCTCTAGGAGTCATGGACGTCTCGGAGGTCCCTATGGGAGCCTCGACTCCTCGATTTGACCCCCCCCTGACCCCCATCCCCTCCCCTTATCCTCCCTGTTGTCTGTGATTCTATGTATTTTTTTCTTAATTTTTGTAAACCGCTCCGAGCCTTCGGGGAGTGGCGGTATAGAAGCTTGAGGTTATTATTATTATTATTATTATTATTATTATTATTATTATGGTCTTCCAGATGTCGCATCCTGGCGGTGGGTCCGTAGATGGCTATGGAGCCCTATTCTTGATCCGCATGTTCTTCTGCAGTGAGGACATCGGTTTCCAGATGGAAGGTGGTCCCGGTCAGGGTTGGCTTGATGCATCTTCCTCTTGGCACATTTCTCCCTTTCATCCTCCATTTGTCCACCAGTACTATACACTCATGGCAAGCAATTTGTGACCAGATCAAGAATAACAAGGTCATCATCATATCATCATCATAAGTTATCACTTGTGGCCCAGTATGATTGTGTTCCAAGGGTAGAGTCTTGGTGGTGGATCCATAAGTGACTTTAGAGACCTAGTATGGATCCTCATGGTCTATCACAATGTGGACATAGATTGGCAGATGAAGGATTTGCTTGATGCACCTTCCTCTTGGCACATTTCTCTCTTTTGTCCTGTAGTCATGCTTCTTCAAAATCTATAGCACTGTTAGTAGCAGCTGACCTCTAGTTAGAACACTCAAGGGCCAGGGCCTCCCAGTTCTTGGTGTTTATTCCACATTTCTTTAGGTTAGCTTTAAGCCTGTCTTTATTTATTTTTTTTGCTGTCCACTGACATTCCATTTTCCATTCTTGAGTTGAGAGTAATGTAATTGCATTTGGACAATGTGGCCACCAGTCCAGCAAAGTTGATGGCAGACAACCATCACTTCAGTGCTAGTGATCTTTCTTCCAGAATGCTGACGTTTGTCTTCCCCTCTTCCCAAGAGATTTGCAGGATTTTTCAAAGGGAATGCTGTTGGAATTATTACAGAAGTTATTATGGAAGCCGCACGAGCATCCCAGGAAGCAGAAGCGGTGCCATAAGAAGAAGGGTCTCCAAGAACCGACTTCCGGCCCCATGGGGGAACATCAGGTGACCTCCCAGGCATCCCAGCATAGGAGCAAGCCAGCGCTCCGCTCTGAGCCCGAAGTTCCTGGGGCTGCAACAACTTGCATCAGATCCCCGCAGTGTAAGAACTCCAGGAAGTTCAATCCCAGGACCTGGAGAAGGTCCCATGCCAGGACCTTCTGGAATTCAAATTTTCGGCACCGGGAGCCTCCATCAGCCAGCTCCCACTATAGAAAACACGACATTACCATAGTCTGGAGATCTAAGGTGGAATCACTAGGACATGGGGGTAGAGTGGAGTTTCCTCCCCCCAAAGCCGGAGATCCCTTATGATGTTCTGAGAACCCCTCAATTACCTCCTTTTGACTGTTTGGTTTCAACCCACCGGCAGATGATCCCCTGACATTATGCTATCTGTGTGGACTCTAAGTCCTTCTGATCTTGTCCTATTTAATGTCTTAGTCCCCACCCCCTTCCCTATTGTACGTAATTTCTCTGATATCTTGTTATTTTTTGTTTGCTCAAACTATGTAAACCGCTCCGAGCCCTCGGGGAGTGGCGGTATAAAAGTTTGAATAAATAAATAAATAAATAAGAAGTTGAGAGTGACATTTGTAGACAGTCCATATTTTTGCAGACATACTATAGAGTTGGAAGGACAACAGCTTTATAAACAAGCATCTTGTTTATCTCTACAAATGCCCAAATTGTTGAACACTCGCTATTTCATTTTTAAAATGCTGCACTTGCAGAGCTCAGATTGTGTTGTATTTCAGCGTCAATGCCAACTTTTGTGGAGAGCTGGCTACTGCCTAGGTACTGGTAGCATTACACCACTAAGCTTTATTGCTGGCATTGCAGAGGGATTGGTTGGTGCTTTCTGGTAAAGCACTTTGATTGAGAAGCCAAGCTCTTCAGATGCTTCTGAAAATGTGTTTAAAGTAACTTGTAGGTCTTCCTCTGAATGAGCACAACTACATTACCATTAGTGAATTCTATAACAGACTTTACTTTTGGCTTTCAGTCTGCTAAGGTAAAAGAAATTGCCGTCTGTCAGATATGTGATTTCCACACCAGTAGGAAGCTTCCTGTCAACAAGGTGCAGAATAATATCTATGAAGATATATGTGTTGGGGCAATAACGCATATAGGAGTTTTGGGCGTTTTCGCACTGACCAATTATAGTGCTATGATTCCATGTTAACTTGTTGTCGTTGTTTATTTTTAATAACTAGATATTTTATGTAGTTTCTAAAATGTAATAATGTGTTATTGTTTGTTGTTCATTCAGTCGCTTCCGACTCTTCATAACCTCATGGAGCATCCCACGCCAGAGCTCCTAATTGACCGTCACCACCCCCAGCTCCTTCAAGGTAAAGCTTCAAGAATACCATCCATCCATCATGCCCTTGGTTGGCCCCTCTTCCCTTTTCCTTCCATTTTCCCCAGCATCATTGTCTTCTTTGAGCTTTCCTCTCTTCTTTTTATGTGGCCAAAGTACTTCATCTTTGCCTCTACTATCCTGGGGCTTGTAAAGTATTAGAGGGGATCTCTGACAGATTCTAAATGCTTCCCCCTACACCAGTGTTTCCCAACCAGTGTGCCGTGGCACACTAATGTGCCATGAGCAATCATAGCGACAAGGTAGAAAATCACGTAGATAATCACATATATTCAAACTGCCAAAGGTTGAAGATAGATGTGGCGAATGGAATTGAAAGCTGGCATGGGCAAACTTGGACCTTCCAGGTGTTTTGGACTCCAACTCCCACCATTCCTAGCAGCCTCCGGCTTTTTTCCTCCCCCCCAGCCACTTAAGCAGGAAAGGGCCTCAGGCTGTTAGGAATGGTGGGAATTGAAGTCTAAAGGGCCGAAGTTTTCCCATGCCTGTTTTAGGGACGTTAAAGTGGTGAGCCTCCTTCCAACATTGTGATTCTGGATAGAAAACAAACAGCAACATAACATTGTTTGAGTCCACAGTGCTCTCTGGGTGTAGGTGAACTACAACTTCCAAACTCAAGGTCAATGCCTACCAAACTCTTATAGCATTTTCTCTTGGTTATGGGAGTTCTGTGTGGGAAGTTTGTGTCTTTCTGCCATTCCTGCCAGGATATCTATGTTGTGTTCATCGAAACATGCCCAGGTTTCACACTGAGTGTATAAATACTTTCAAAACGTATTAACTATATGTATTACTGTGTTAGAGTGTCATTTTGTGTCATTTTGGTTGGTGGTGTGCCCCAGGATTTTGTAAATGTAAAAAATGCATCGTGGCTCAAAAAAAGTTGAAAAACACTGCCCTACACAGCAAATCAAGGTTTCAATATGATGTTTCCATGGCAATTTAAAGGGGATCATAGAGCGATAATTTGGTGTGTGAAAGAGTGCTTGTTAGGAATCCCCTAACAATGGTACTTTAAAGTGCACGTCAGTGTGCTAGTGAAAATCACTAACACCCAAACTTCACCAAATAGACAGTTTGAGGGCATATCTACACATCACTGCAACTGTCATAGCTCAATACTATGGAATAATAAGATCTGATGTGGTTATTCATTTTTTAAACAAGGTATACTCTAACTGTTTAACTTTTTTAAAAACCCAAATAAACAAGTTTTCGAAGTTAAAAGTGGACTTTCAATCAATGCTTTGGATTTTGATATTCCATTTTGCACGAAAAATCCCAGAACATAGAACTGGACCTTGACACACCACAATTACCCACCCCTGCTGTAGAAGAAACATTTTTATTAATAAAGATAAGGCTGGGGGATTTGAAACTCAGCCAAATTTTTGGGATAAAATATTAGAAAAAATGCAAAAGAATAACAGCATTATATGATAAACTGCTGGAATGGCAAACAGAGCAGGAAGTAATAAAAACTTGTATGGTTGATTGGGCACAAAACTTGGGTCACGAGGTTCCTTTGACTTGCTGGGAAAGACTCTGGAACGTACATTGGAGGTACACATATTCTTATGATCTTAAGGAAAGTAATGTAAAAAATTTATAGGTGGTATCTTACTCCAACAAAGATCGCAAGATACAATAAAAATTACAACCAAAAATGTTGGAGATCTAAAACAGAGGTAGGAAATCATTGGAACTGTGGTGGAACTGTAGAATAGTCAAGAAATACTGGGAAAAACTACATAAGGAACTACAAAAGATGTTGAAACTAAACTTTGATTTGAAGCCAGACTACTTGATACTAGGCCTTTGTGTATTGTATTACCGCAGCCAGACTGACCCTGGCAAAGTCCTGGAAGGAAGCGATCACTCCAAGCATCGACGACTGGTCTATCAAACTCACCGAGATTATGAAAATGGACATCTTAACCCAAAAACTCGCTCAAAGAGACAACCGCAAGAATACAGACTGGGGAGGGGTAGAACTGTTCCTTAAACAAAACCAATTTGAAGGATGGGCAAATCCCACACCATAGGTTATAATAGGATTTAGATATAAGGTCTTTGACTTTAAAGCAGGACGCCATGCCACAGTACATCGGTTTATATGTAATTTCAATAAGAGCACTGAGTTTAAGTATCCTCGAGTAGGAGGATACAGGAGGTGGGTCTACGGGGTGGGAAGTACTCATGTAATGTTTGTCTATAGTATTGTTTTATGTTCGGCAAGTGCACTCATTGTGGAGTGCTGGGCCAAGTGTCTTTCTTTTAAAACTTTTTGTGTTGAAAATCAATAAACACTATTTTTTTTAAAAAAAAGATACTAGGCCTTTTTGATTTTGTCCTTGATAGTAATGCCGAAAAACTACTTGTATATTGTATCACAGCTGCCAGGATGACGCTGGCTAAAAAATGGAAACTAGAGGACCCTCCAAAAATAGAGGACTGGCTATCTAAACTTATTGAAATCATGAAAATGGACATTCTTACACAAGAGATAACGCAAGAAAGGAATAGGAAGAAAACAGACTGGTCTCCGGTTACAGAATATTTAACGTAGCTGAAGACAGAAAGGTTGATTTCAGCAGATTGTTAATTTTCTTTAGATCTAAGTAGCTTAAAGGGTGATGTATCTATAGTAGATAGGTTTCTGTGTGTGAACCACTAAGGTAATTATATTATAGAAAGTATATATGGGGCCGGGAACAAGAATGGAAGTACTCATGTCTTGTTGGTGCTTCATTTTGTTTTGTTTGTTTGTTTTTGTCAAGTATGTGTTGATGTGTTTTTGCGTTTATGTTTCTGTTTATGTTTTTAATTCTTCAATAACTCAATAATTTTTTTTTAAAAAGAATCATTTTTATTGTCCACTTGACCCATATTGAATATTACAAAACTGAGAGAGGAAAAGGCAAAAACAACCATACCAAATATATTTGCTTCCTTCTCTCAGTCTCCGATTGAGCAGAACAACTCAGACTTCTTAGGTTCTAATTTTGTATCTCTCTTTGTTCCAGCAGTGACTCATTCAAATCAGATCTCCACCCGTCCACATGTTTACACAAGGAATATAAATACTGCTTAAGTTGCTAAGAATACAGTTATCAGTCAACAGAGTGAGAGCTACTTTTTGGAGCACCTGAACACCCAGCTTGCACAATGAAAGCGTAGGACTTCTAATATTAACAAAAAAATAATCCGTGTCCTAATGCTGACCTCACCAATGTGTGGGCATTTGAAAGGAAGAGATTGAGATTGAGATTGAAAGCTAGAGATGTTTCTATAATCACTTGCTCAGCCTGATATGGCAAGGTTCCTAGAGTAATCTAAAAGTTAGATAAAGTTTATCTGCATGCCCCTGCCTCATTGAAATTAGCACGCACACCCTCTGTGCAAATCTGATTGGACCCAAAACCAAGTTTTGATTGCATAATTGCCACTAAAAAAGCTTGTATTATGTCGATTAGCAGCACGTCAAGCAGTGTTGCGTAACAGCCTGGAACCCTCATATTATTGCAGACATTGACTGGACCACCAACTCACTGAGCTAAATTTTTTGCAATATACAATTCATCAAAACTTTGAAGGCGCTAGGAGAAATGATCCGATTTAGTTAACAAGTTAATTACTTGGTTATTTTATATTCTGCTTTTCTCTCAGTGTCAAGCTCGAAGGCAGTTCACAGGAATAAAACAGACACACTGAAACCACAATTACTTAATTAGTTAGCAAGTTAATTAATTAGTTATTTTGTATTCTTATATTCAGGAGAGGTGAACATGTAGCCTTGCAGATATTTTTGGACTGCAATTCCCATGAACTCTAATCAGCATTCCAATGGACAATGGGAATAGCAATGAATCAATAGCCAAACAGCCATATAGTTTCCCTTCACCCAGTGACCCTGATCATTGGAAGGGAAAGTTTAAATAATATTTTTGTCACTGTGTGCCTTTAAATATTCTTCAGATTATGGTGACTCAAAGGCAAATTGATAATGTGGGTGTTCTTGACAAGATTTGTTCAGAAAGATTTTATTTGTTTATTTGTTTATTTATTTATTTACCGTATTTATATTTATTTATTATTTATTTATTATTTATTCAATTTTGTATACCACTCCTCCCTGCAGGCTCGGGGGGGGGGGGGTTAACACAACAATCAAATTAAAATAAACAGAAAACGCATAAATACATAAAAATTACATAAAATGCATATAAAACGTTTGATCAAGTAAAGGACATGGTCATGGTATCCGGAGAACTTAGTTGAAGGCAAGCTTAAACAGAGTTGTTTTACATGCCCTCCGGAAGGGAGCGAGCTCCATGATGGCATGGGCATCGTCCGGCAGTGCGTTCCATAATGCCTGGGCCACCGCGGAGAAAGCTCGTTGTCTTGTCACGGAGAGGTGACAGGAGCGGACCAATGGAACTGTCAGGAGATTTCGTTCATCTGAACGGAGTGATCCCGGGGGAACGTACGGGGTGAGACGGTCCCTCAGGCACACTGGCCCTAGACCATACAAGGCCTTAAAGGTCAGAACCAGCACCTTGAAAACAATCCAGTACTCGACTGGTAGCCAGTGTAATTGCTGCAAGATGGGGGTGATATGCTCTCTCACCAGTGCTCCCACTAGTAATCGAGCGGCAGAATTTTGCACCAACTTGAGATTCCAGATTGTTGACAAGGGAAGGCCAATGTAGAGGGTGTTACAGTAATCTAGCCTCGCGATGACCGTCACCTGGGTTACCGTGGCCAGGTCATCCCTGGTTAGGTAAGGAGCCAGTCGCCTAGCCTGTTGCAGATGGAAAAATGCTATTCTGCTAACCGTGGAGATCTGAGTCTCCATGGATAGCAGTGGGTCCAACTGGACCCCCAGACCACTTTTCTCAACCCCCAGGAGGAATCAAAATGGTTCACAACAAGTAATTGGCAAAATTCAATGCCTCACAAAATATAAAATACAATCACATCACTAAAATCGCATATAACAATGAATTAAAACCAGTGAACTATAAACATTGGGCGTAGACAAATATAAAACACAGAACATTAGACGCTGCACCAATCCCAAAATTATCTTGACTTCTTCATCTCACTCCCCAAATGCTTGCTTGAAATGCCAGGGTTTCAGTCGTTTCCTAAATGTCAGACAGGAGGGAGCCAATCTAATCTCGCCGGGGAGAGAGTTCCACAGGCAAGGGGCCGCCACCAAAAAGACCCTCTCTCATTCCCACCAGCCACACCTGCAAAGGTGATGGGACCAAGAGCGGAACAACCAATTTTAATGCTCTACTTGGTTCATAAAGGGATATATGCTCGAACAGGTAAGCTAGACTGGAACCATTTAGGGATTTATAGGCTAAAGCCAGCACTTTGAATTGTGCTTGGTAGCAAACTGGCAGCCAGTAGAGCTGATGTAACAGGGTGTTGTATGCTTCCTGTACGCTGCTCCGGTGATCAACCTCGATGCAATGTGTTGGACCATTTGAAGCTTCTGAACAGTCTTCAAAGGCAAATCCACGTAGAGCACGTTGCAGTAGTATATTCGAGATGTAATGGGAGCGTGGACCACGATGGCCAAGTCTGACTTCCCAAGGTATGGGTGCAGCTGGCACACAATTGTACAAATGCCCCCCAGCCACCACCGAAACCTGAAGTTTTTTTGAGCCGCGGCACATTTTTTACATTTACAAAATCCTGGGGCACACCACCAACCAAAATGACACAAAATGACACTCTAACACAGTAATACATATAGTTAATATGTTTTTAAATGTTTTTATACAGTTTGTGTGAAACCTGGGCCTGTTTCAATGAACACAACATAGATATCCTGGCAGGAATGGCAGAAAGACACACACGAAGGTCTTGCTTAACAGCTGTCAGTCTCTTTCTGTGTTTAGTTTTGGAGAAAATAGACCTTGACATTTGGGAGTTACAGTTTCTGGGATTTATAGTTAACACACAATCAAAGAGCATCCTGAACTCTTGCAACAATGGAATTGAACTGAACTTGGCACATCGAACTCTCATTACCAACAGAAAGTACTGAAAGGGTTTGCTTGGGAATTGACATTGAGTTTGGAAGTTGTAGTTCACCTACACCCAGAGAGCACTGTGGACTCAAACAATGTTATGTTATGTTGTTGTTTGTTTTCTATCCAGAATCACAATGTTGGAAGGAGGTTCACCACTTTAAGGTCCCTAAAACAGGCATGGGAAAACTTCAGTCCTCTGGGTGCTTTGGACTTCAACTCCCACCATTCCTAACAACCTGAGGCTCTTTCCTGCTTAAGTGGCTGAGGAGGGAAAGGAAAAGGGCCTGAGGCTGCTAGGAATGGTGAGAGTTGGAGTCCAAAACACCTGGAAAGTCCAAGTTTGCCCATGCCAGCTTTTGACAGAGACCTCTTCTTCCCCCTTCCCCCTTTGCGCCCCTTCTTCCCCCTCCTGCTGAACACTTACTTTTTCTTCTCCACTCGGGCTCCCTTCTTCCCAGCCTTGCTCTGCTCGCTTTGCCTCGCTTTACTCACGCTGCTGCTTCTGCCGCCATTTTGATCCGAGGGGGCAGCGTGAGTGTGTTCAGGAGGGGAGGGGGGAGGGAAGGAGGAAGACGTGGGGTGAGTCTGCGCAGTAGCGCCCGCACAGGTCACGTCTTCCTCCCTCCCCCCTCCCCTCCTGAAGAAGGGAGCCCAAATGGAGAAGAAAAAGTGTTTGGCAGGAGGGGGAAGAAAGGGTATTGGAGGTTCCAATTTCCCACGGCACACCTGATGATCGCTCACAGCACACTAGTGTGCCACGGCACACTGGTTGGGAAACACTGGTCTACAGTATCAAAGGCCACCGAAAGGTCCAAGAGAACCAACAGGGACATACTTCTCCTGTTGAATTTGCCTTGCATTTTTCTGAAGCTGAGAGAATGTGACTTGACCAGTGGTTTTCGATGGTGGAACAAGGACGCAAACTGTTGTAGATTCCTAGTCCAGCACTCAACCCACTATAACATACATTCCACACAGGCATATAACTCAGAATATCAAGGCAGATAATCTACAATATCTGCTTTGACCTGGGATACCTGGGTCCACACTGCCATATAACTGAGTTAAAAGCAGATAATGTGGGATTTTATACAGCTTTGTGGAAGAGGCCTTGCTGATTCCTCAAATAAAATAAGAAACTAAGTATGTGCCACAATATGTTTGCCACACTGCGAGTTTGTAGATTTTACTTATATTGCAAAAAAGTGATTTAAAAAATGTTAAAACGCCACTTTTGTTAATGGACTGCTATGCAATATATCGGGCCTCCTTAAATCTTCCATCTAGGTTTCCAGAACAAATGAAGAAAATAAGAAAGAAGTTGCATCCTATAATCCTCGATGAGATACCACTCTCCATTTTGTTGGCTAATGGCAATACATTACTTTTGACATGCTTATAGCAGTGTTTTTCCACCTTTTTTGAGCCGCGGCACATTTTTTACATTTACAAAATCCTGGGGCACACCAACCAAAAGGACACAAAATGACACTCTAACACAGTAATACATATAGCTAATATGTTTTTAAATATATTTATCCACTCAGTGTGAAACCTGGTCCTGTTTCGATGAACACAACATAGATATCCAGGCAGGAATGGCAGAAAAATGATATGGTATGTATCATACTTTTAATTACTGTATTTGGCTGTGTATTTGTGTAATTAATTTACTTGGTGGATATTCATTCCTTGTAATATTTATATCTATAGTGACTACTGCTTGGTATAGCTACAAGAGCCTTGAAAAAAGGAGCCTATGGGGCCTTCAAACGGTTTCAAAAACCGCGGAAAATACATGGCATCTGCTGGCCGTCGGCTCTGCTAAACCTCCAAGCCTTCATGTGAAGAAGAAGCCACACCGCCTCTTCCTCCATGTCCAGTCTGGGGTAATTCTGCCCCTTTGGAGCATTGAAGCTCTTAATCAGACTGCTTTGTGTTTTTGTGAATCCAACCCACCCGCCTGTGATTCCATCACCCCCTCCCGCGTCGCTGCCAGGGATTCCCTACTCTGGTTTTCGGCTCAGACAGAGCACCACAGTGACGCGAGACCGCCAGGCTGGATTGATAGGACGCCCGGGATTCCCTCGACTACACGGGATTTCCCCATCCATGTTTTCATTCCTCTGGGGTATCCCGCATACCACTCCCAACGTGCTGGCGTCACTACTGCAATATTGATCTCACGACGGCCGCATCTGGCGCTGTGACGCGTCATCACTCAGCGCCTCCTCTCCCTGCTCAGGTATCGGCCCACGCTGAACCCGAGCCGCTATACAGCTTGGCACAGAGAGCGGACCTTTTCCAGCAACCATTCGCCATAGGGCAAGTACTTTTGGGAGTATATTTCACCTGGCGCCTCCTTCTTTTTGTATCATTGTATGTTTGATGTGATGTACCATGTGTTTATTTACACTAATGTGTTAATATAGAGACATATTTTGCATACTTTGGGTGTTTTCTTCGATCTACAACACTAAGCCTATAGAGTCTGATTCCATTTGGCATTTTCACACTGCTGTTTGTGTTAGTCTTCATTACCAGCCAGCTCGTTTTTCCTTAACAGGAATGGCAGAAAGACACACACAAAGGTCTTGCTCAACAGCTGTCAGTCATGGGAAAACTTCGGCCCTCTGGGTGCTTTGGACTTCAACTCCCACCATTCCTAACAGCCCGAGGCCCTTTCCTGCTTAAGTGGCTGAGGGAGAAAAAGGAAAAGGGCCTGAGGCTGCTAGGAATGGTGGGAGTTGGAGTGCAAAACACCTGGAAGGTCCAAGTTTGCCCATGCCAGCTTTCGATTCCATTGCCACATCTACCTTCAGCCTTTGGCGGTTTGAATATATGTGATTATCTACGTGATTTTCTACCTTGTCGCTATGATTATGGTGCTGCTTCTTTAAATTGTCTGCAAACTGACTGTTATTGTGCCGATCCCAGAACTGACATTGGATAACATACTGAGGATACACTTTGTTTTTTTGCACTCACTTCCGTGATTTCATCAAATATCGCGAGTTCTCCATAGAGGAGCACTCAGTGAGCTCACTACTTCCTGGTTAGCAACTCCTCCGCTCTCTGTGGCAACCACGCCGAACTACCTTATGTAAGACTTTTTATTTTCTCCAGCAGGATTGGGTATGTGTCTCTTTGCATATGATTATGTATGATTAATTGTGCATTTTGTACTGTGACGTAGCGGTGCTCCTTTAATAAGTAAGGGTATTGGAGGTTCCAATTTCCCACAGCACACCTGATGATCTCTCACGGCACACTAGTGTGCCCCGGCACACTGGTTGGGAAACACTGGCTTATAGGAACAGCAAAGGAGAACAGAGAAGGTTGTATTTCACTTCAATTTTTTTCTTCTGCTGACAAGCCCCTATATATTCTGCCATGGCACAGCACTTCCCCATTTGCAAAAAAACCCAAAATCTTATGCAATTTTGGAAGTTTGAAATGTTTGGGTAAGCCCCGAGTTATGATCAGAGATATCATAAGCCTTTCCTTTAGTTACACTCATAAATACTAACGTAACGTAGCAAGCATCTGCATCTTACTAGGAATTATTTCACAATGGCACACTCAAGAATACTGTAATTCATTGTTTTGGTAGAAAGATTACTGGGTCAAGGAGGATGTGTTATTTTACCTTCCACATCTTCTTTAATACCAAACAAACTACCGTGTTTCCCCGAAAGTAAGACACCCCCGATTGTAAGACGTATCGGGGGGGTCGGGGGTCGGCTAATATAAGCCGTACCCCGAAAGTAAGCCGTACCTCGTCCCGCCGCCGCGCCGCCGCCGCCGCAACCGGCCCATCGGCCGCGGCACACCTCCGCGGCACACCTTTCCGCCAGGCCTCCAAGGAAGGGAGGGGGAAGAGAGCCAGAGGCGTGGCGGGGAAGCGCTGCGGCAGAGTGACGCGCCGGGCGCTTCGCCATGCCCCTGGCTTCTTTCCCCTCCCTTTCATCCAAGCAAGGGAGGGGGAAGGAGCCAGGGCCGTGGCGAGGAAGCGCACGTCACTCTGACGCGGTGCTGCCTCGTCCCGCCCCTGGCTCCTTCCCCCTCCCTTGCTTGGACGAAAGGGAGGGGAAAGGAGCCAGGGGTGGGACGAAGCGCCGGCGCGTCACTCTGACGTGGCACTTCCTCGCCACGCCTCTGGCTCTTTCCCCTCCCTTGCTTGGAGGCGTGGCGAAAAGGTGTGCTGCGGAGGTGTGCCGCGGCCGATGGGGCCGGTTGCGGCAGCGTGGTGGCGGCGGCGGCGTGGGCGTGGCGATGGGGTACGTCTTGGGTTATATAAGACGTACCCTGAAAGTAAGCCGTAGGGGGACTTTTCGGGGGGGAAAGAAAGTAAGACGCTGTCTTACTTTCGGGGAAACACGGTAGTACCGAGGCTTGTTGAAGAAAATTAGTCAATTTTACAGTCGTTTCCCCCCTTTACATCCTTCTGTATAAAGAGGAGCAAAGTTAGCCCTCTGTTTTTCTGACATTTGACATCATCATTTTAAAATGACATTCCAGTATAATTGAACACATATAAACTCTCTGTTTATGCTTTGGATCTCCCAGTGATTTAATAACCTATAATTGGTGTATCGTTGAGGAGGCAGGCATTAATTGGAACAGAGAGTTCCTAGAACACATTTGATTGCATTGGATGAAGCTTTAAAGGATGTTTTCCAGGAGGCTCTTCTTTTGGTTCTGTCACCTTCCTAGACAGGTTGGACAAGGACACTGCAGCCATGGGTGCTACTTCTCAAATAGACTGAGGCTAGACCTTCACTGCCATATAATGAAGTTTCAGAATGCAGATGATTTATTATTTATTTATTTATTTATTTACTTCATTTATATTCCGCCCTTCTCACCCCGCAGGGGACTCAGGGCGAATTACAGTGTACACATTACATTTAGACACACAAACACACAAGGCAGACAGAGGCTATTTAACATCTGGCCACTAGGGGGAGCTGTCACACTCCTTCATTCCTCAGCGTGTTTTCTGGAGATCTTTTTATGGCTTCGTAAATCAGTTAAATTTAGCATCCCCACTAAGTGGTATCCTTAATTATCCACTTGATAGATGCAACTGTCTTTCGGGTTGCAAAGGTCGACAACAGGCTACACAATAGGTCGAGAGCCCACCTCGACCTGGGCAGGCCTCAAACTCATGACCTTCTGGTCAGTAGAGATCTTATGCAGCTGACACCCAGCCAGCTGCGCTACATTCCCGGTGCATTAACTACCTTGAGCTGCATTATATGAGTCCACTCCGCAATATAATCCAGTTCAATAATGACACAGGTTTTTTTAAAATTTGTAAAAAAAAATACTGGTTTTGATGTTTTGATGTTTTTATATATTGTAATGAGATGTTTTATTCTACTGTTGTATGTTTTTAAATGGCATCAAATTGTGCCAATTGTTCGCCGCCCTGAGTTGCCTTCGGGCTGATATGGGCGGGGTAGAAATGAGACAAATAAATAAATAAATGCAGCTAATCTGCATGCCGAAACCGCATTATATAACACTGTAGATCTAGCCTAACTTCTTGAGAGAAAAGGGAAATGATTTCTGTAGGCAAGAAGGAAGCAAATTGCTTGAGGACACAGACTAAAGAAAGATACAGAGAAGAGAAACAAAAAACAGATGTTATCTAGACTCCGTTCTCACACTAATCACCTTACGTAAGTGCTGAGGTCTCTTTGCTTCCAACATCAATTTGATAGAGACAGTCTCAATTATTCCTCTGTCATCCCACTTTTTCAGATGCATTTTAAATGTCCTAGATTTTCTCTCCTCCCAGTTTCCCCCTTCATCCTCATCAGATTTCAATTGCTGCAAATTGAGGCCCCTTCTACATTGCCATATAAAATCCAGGTTATCTGCTTTGTACTGGATTATATAGCAGTGCAGATTTATATAATTCAGTTCAAAACAGATAATGTGGATTATCTGATTTGATAACCTGGATTATATAGCAGTGTAAAAGGGGCTTGAGTTCCGTGTGCACTGGTTGATTGCACTCAGGCCCTGTCTACACTGCCATATAAAATCCATATTATCTACTTTGAACTGGATTATATTAATCTACACTGCCACATAGTCCAGTTTAATGCAGATAATCTGGATTTATATGGCATTGTAGAAGGGTCACAGTGAACTCAGGAGCATCAAAAATCTTACTGTTCCCAGAAGCCTAAGGCAGTGTTTCCCAACCGCTGTGATGTGGCACAGTAGTGTGCCGTGATGGACCTCCTGCTGTGCCGCGAGAAAAGCTCTCTGCCCCCCTTCCTTCCTCCCTCCTCCTGCTGAACTCCTGCTGCTTGGGGGGGGGGAGGAAGGGCCGGGCGGTGGCGAAGAAAAAGAAGAAGGGGCCGGGGCGGCGCCTCCTTCAGCCATTTCCCCAGCCAGCCTCCAATCCGCCATGACTTCCGCCCCTCGCTCGCTGAAGCCGCGCGGAGGAGGAGCCCTGCCCACTGCGGCCCGCCCACCGCTCATGCTCCTCCTCCTCCGTGTGGCTTCAGCGAGCAAGGGGCGGGAGTCATGGCAGAGAGCGGCGCCGGGGATGGGGGCCATGACTCCCGCCCCTCGCTCGCACTGCCGCCTCACGGCTGGAGAAGCTGTAGGAGAGCTGAAGCTGGGGGGAGAGGGCAGAGGATGGTGCGGACTGGCTCCTTCCCCGGCTTCGGCACTTCCAGCAGCTGCTCCCAGCAGGCCACCATCCCCCAGCCGTTCTTTACTGTGTTAGAGTGTCATTTTGTGTCATTTTGGTTGGTGGTCTGCCCCTGGATTTTTTTAATGTTAAAAGTGTGCCGCGGTTCAAAAAAGGTTGGGAAACACTGGCCTAAGGCAAAGGAAATGCTACAGTCTTTCCTAGCTTGCTTGTTCTTTTTCATTAATTTTTTTTTTTGCAATCTTGACCACTCATTGACGTTGTTTGGCCACAAATGTTTTCATCTATGAAATGACATTGCTTCTTGGTGAATGTTCCCAAATCAGGAAATTATCTTCCGAGGGATACTTGGCTGGTTCTCTCCCAAGTGTCTTTCTACTGGCAGGAAAATACTTTTGTCTTCATGTAGGTTTTGGGTAACTGCCTGACTGCTGAGGAAAGGGCTTTAATGAAAGACTGCTATACATTTTGCTCTCCCCTTTCCCTAATTTACTTTGAAATTATTTTAAAACTGCTTTTAATTTGGCTTATTTTAGTGTCGTCTTTTTAGAGCCAGCATGGTCCAAACATTGGATTAAGACTCCAGGAAACCAGGCAGTGAATTCCTAATCAACCATGGAAAGTCAACTGATACCTTGGTTAAGTCACACACTCTCAACCTCAGAGGAAAGTAATGGGAACCCCCCTCTGAAGAAGTCTTGCCAAGCAGTCCCAATGGTAGTTTTGCCTTAGAATTGTCATAATTTAGACACAGCTTGAATGCAGATGACAATAATTTTAATATTATAACCCAGGGGTCGGGAACCTTTTTGACTCAGAGAGCCATAAAAACAAAATATTTGGAAATGTATTTCAGTGAGAGCCATATAATATATATAATATATTTTAAGACTGAATTCAACTAAATTAGAAAAGGATTCCCCTGGCAGAATGACGGGACACTTTAGTCCTGGCTCTGCAAAAGACATGCTCAGGACTCTGGGAAAGAAGAGAAGACGGAAGGAAGGGGGAAAGAAAGAAAGAAAGAAAGAAAGAAAGATAGATAGATAGATAGATAGATAGAGGAAATAAAGGAGGGAGGGGGAGAGGAAGAAAGAAAAGAAGAACGAACTATGGGAAAGGAAGAAAAGAAAAGCAGGAGAGAGGCAAGGAGGGGAAAAGAAAGAAGGAAATGGAAAGGGAGGAAAGGAAAAGGTGGGGAAAAGAAAGGAAAGGGAGGTAGGCAAAAGTAAAATAATGAAGGGAAAATAAGAAAAGAAAGAAGGGGAGAGAGGGGGAAGTGAAAAGAAAGGAAGGAGAAGGAAAGAAAGACTTGGGGAAAAATAATAGAAGAGGAAGGAAGGAAGAGGGAGGGAGAATGGAGAAAAGGAGGAATGAGAGAAGGAGGAGGAAAGGGTGAAGGGGAGGAAGGAAGGAAGGAAGAGGAAGGAAGGAAGGAAGAGGGAGAATGGAGGGAAAAAAGGAAGGGAGAGAGGGAGGGAAAAGGAAGGGGGAAAGGAAAGGGTGAAGGGGAGAAAGGAAGGAAGAGGAAGGAAGAGGGAGAATGGAGGAAAGAAGGAAGGGGAGAGAGGGAGGGAAAAGGAAGGAGAGAAGGAAAGGGTGAGGGGGAGAAAGGAAGGAAGGAAGAGGAAGGAAGAGAGAATGGAGAGAAGAAGGAAGGGAAGGGGAGAGGGAGGGAAAAGGAAGGAGAGAAGGAGAAGGAAAGGGTGAGGGGGGAGAAAGAAAGGAAGGAAGAGGGAGAATGGAGGAAAGAAGGAAGGGGAGAGAGGGAGGGAAAAGGAAGGGGAGAAGGAAAGGGTGAAAGGGGAGAAAGGAAGGAAGGAAGGAAGGGAGGGAGGGAGGGAGGAAGGAGGAAGGGAGGAAGGAAGGAAGGAAGGAAGGAAGGAAGAGGGAGAATGGTGGAAAGAAGGAAGGGGAGACTGGGAGGGAAAAGGAAGGGGAGAAGGAAAGGGTGAAGGGGGAGAAAGGAAGGAAGGAAGAGGAAGGAAGGAAGGAAGGAAGGAAGGAAGGAAGGAAGGAAGGAAGGAAGAGGGAGAATGGAGGAAAGAAGGAAGGGGAGAGAGGGAGGGAAAAGGAAGGCAAGAAGGAAAGGGGGAAGAAAGGAAGGAAGAGGAAGAGACAGATGCAATCATGAAAAGAGCCACATCTGGCTCCCAAGCCGTAGGTTCCCTACCCCTGTTATAACCTGTTACATAATTTTTTAAATTATGTAGTAAGCTACTTTGGTTCCCTGTTTAGTGAGAAAGATGGAAGATACATTCAAAGAATATAGATATTGTTTATATGTTGGGTTGTTTAAATTTTATTAGTATGGATGTATTGTTGTTATATTTGGACATTGAATGTTTGCATTTTATACTTGGAATCCGCCCTGAGTCCCTCCGGGGAGATAGGGCAGAATATAAATATATTATTATTATTATTATTATAAAATAATAAATAATTTCACTGACATTTTTGTTTGGAACTATTTTTTTTCAAATTGCTTCCTCATTTTTCTCCACTATATTTCATTCAGTTTTAAGTTAGACTAACTGAGTGGCTATAGGACATTACACTACATCTGAACTATCTAAATAGCTTGTTTGGTTCACTTGAAGCTGATTCATATATCTATGTGCATCATTTGATTTTATGCAACCCTTAGTGACTCACACAGTTGAACTCTAACTAATTCCAGCAAACAGCACTGTCTGTACAGTCATGTCAGTTAATACAAAAGTTCTTTTTTATTAGTGTGTTGCTCACAGAAGCTTCTTTTTTTCTTATGGGCTGTAATTAACATGCATGCATAATGTTTCCTCCAGAGCAGCTCCTACACAGAGACGCTGACATACCACCTGTGAAATTCTACCTTCACACTATGGTATGCAATAAAATATCATACTATACATCACAATTTGGTCAATAAACCAATGTTTGAACAGTTTGTCACCTCACAAATCAGAGGATAGTATCACTAGTGCATTCCAGAAGTCTTTCAAAACATCTAAGGGTGAATCTAAGGCGTTCAATCTCTAAGGCTGTAATTTCTACTCTGGTCTTAATCTGTTTTTATTATGTTTTTAAGTATGTTGTGATTGTGTTGTTCATTGCTGTGAACCACCCTGAGCCTTTTTGGGAAGGGTGGTATATAAATCAAAATAATAAATAAATAAATAAATAAATCCAGACAGCCCTTTTAAAATGAGAGTTCCCACATTTAAAAGTGGGCGACCAGATTATGCCCTACAGAAACATCACCACAAACCAAGAAAACCCTGGTTTGTCACGAATTAAATTGTTAGTGGGTTAATCCTACGCCTTCTTGGAAGGTGCAGGACAAACCCACTTCTTCCCATCTGGATTGCTCTCTCAAATATTCTGGACTTTTGAGGGGAAGGTCCAGATAGTAGTTCTGTGGTCTTCTGGGTTAAATTAGCCCGGAAAACAGTGGGGACACCAACCCCCTCTCCAACCTTCCCCAAACCCCCTTTGAAAAATAGAAGAACTAACTCAGCCTCCATTAGCATGTTGCCGGAGCTCTCCGGGCATGTAGGAATGACGTGCCAGGAGAAGGGGGGCAGGAGTGATTTTCCTCCCCCCCCCCTTCTCTTGGTATATTATTGATACTTGATACTGACTTCACTGTAGCAGCTAATACATTAAAACAAAACGTACGCAAAAGAGGTTACCCTAACTTTATATTAGATTATGCATACGATAAGGCCAAAAAGGTCCCCCGCTCAGACCTATTTCACAAACGCCAAACAAACCCACATAATAGGGTCATTTGGCCTTTAACATATACTCCGCATGCGAAACATCTCTCTAGGATAGTACGCAAGTTTTGGCCGATCATTAACTCAATCCCGGGTTTAGAAAATCCCCTGCTAATTGCACATTAAAAAAAACATCTAATATAAAACAATTATTAGTGCATTCAGACCATAGATTTAAAGAGCTACCCAATAACACTAATTTACATACTAGCCTGTGTGGCCACTGCTTTATTTGTAAACTAATAAACACACAACATTGGATTACTAATCCACATAATGGCCGTAAATTCAAGATTAAGTCCTGGGCCACGTGCGCCTCAAAAAATGTAATCTATTGCCTAACTTGTGCATGTCAAAAGCTTTACATAGGAGAAATGGGAAGAGAAATCCATACACATGTACAGGAATATCATTCACGCTTCAGAACATTGAATGATTCTTCACCCCTGTACTCGCACTTCAAACAGTTTCATCACTATGAGGACATTAATGTAACCGTCTTAGAAAGGATTGAATCCTCTCCTCATGTTGACCTTAAAAAACGCTTACTCCAACATGAAAATTTCTGGATTCTCAATTTACAGACTGAGTCACCTTTTGGTCTTAATGATAAGTTATCCATCAACGAACTCTTAATTTGAGGAGCGACAGCTGTAACTAGATGAAGTAGATTTAAACGCACTCGCATTGTATGTTTGTTGCCCGGGAATAATAAACCAGAGTGGCTGCGCCCACACATGATTTTTTCTATGATGATATTGGTATGTATAATTAGACTATGGGTTACTTACCGCCTATTGTAGTTCTTCTGGCATCCTTTTGATGATTACGTTGTATATTTATTATGTAATTTGATTTATATCTAGAATCCCGGACCGTGTTAAATACGGATCTTATATGCGAATCAGTCAAAGGGTCCTGAGGAAGCCTGGACAGGCGAAACGGCTTGGCCCCTGACCGTCAACCTATTAGAGCTCCATAACTATGACGTGGATGGATTACAATATTATATTTGAAATTGATATACTTTCATTGGAAGCTCTATGACTATTCGCAATCCACCTCTTATTTTGAAAAGTATATACATAAAGAATACTAGCGACTCCGGATTTGGAATATATGATTTATTGAATTAACTGATATACAAATACATACTCAGATTTTGCCCGTTTTTGGCTTTTGTCGTTTTGTTGATTATATTCCTATGTGCCAGGGGAGCTCTGGCACCATGCTAATGGAGGTCGAGTTAGTTTTTTAATTTTTAAGCAGTTTTAGGGGGGGTTGGGGAAGGGGTTAGGGTGTTCAGGTGTTCTCCTGGAAGGTTCTGGGAACGCATCTGGACACCCAGCTGCAAAATCACTGGCTTTTGTGATTTCTGTGCAGTCTAAAGTCCACCCTGACCCAGGATTCTGAAACCCGGGTCAAAACAGTCTTTATCGTTGTGTGGGACTGCCCTTAAAACCCTTCCATGCAGCCATTTAAACCCAAATATATCTGGGTATCTGCTTTGAACTGGGTTATCTGAGTCCACACTGCTATATAATCCAGTTCAATGTGGATTTTGTACAGCTGTGTGGAAGGGGCCTAAGATTTCCATGCTGTGTCCACTTTCCTAGGATAATAAGAACCCACTATGACTTCCTTTTGAGCAGACATCTATATTTATAAGAGTAATCAAAATCAAGTGGTTTGAATCTTTAACTAGGACTCATGAATATCAGAGCTTGAATTTGCACTCAGCCAACCTCCAAATACATCTTGTCAAGAAACACCTGTGATGTGCTTGCCTTAAGGTCAGCATAAGTTGAAGATGACTTGGAGCCACCCAACAGCAATAACAATAATAACAAACAACCAATAGGCCTGCATGGTAAAATACCTTTTACTTGGTGGATTGAATGTGCCAATCTTGGAATTGGAATGGCAAATGGAGATATACCATGAGTCTGCTTGCAAATACAACTTTCAATTGCAAAACAATAATTATAGGGTTAACAAGATTCCTATAGACTACAATGCAAAGCACAGCTGCATGGCACTAATGCTCCATTGAAATGAATGGGTCTTGTTCTCATACAGAATGATCATAAAAGGACTGCTACTTCCTTTTTCAATATGATCCTCCTTTTATGAATGTCATTCTAACAACACAATGCTTTAAGTTTCTGGCAAACGCGGAACAATTTTTATTTTATAACAATGAGCTGAATATATTCACTCCACCATGCTTTATTAAACAGTTGGTTGTGTTTTCTTTAAAATACGTGAACTATAAAATAAGACATCAAAGTGCTTTTGATGTAAAGTTTATTTAACAGACACAGGTTTTTCCGATGATTGTACTAAACCTCATAGATCCAACAGCAATACTGGGTCTATTTAAACTACAGCAGGAAGTCACATGGGGTGATCATGTACACTGCTTACATGAAAGTATCATGAACTCATTATAGACCTCTTCCATACAGCTGTTCAAAATCCACATTGAACTGGATTATATGGCAGTGTGGACTCAGATAGTCCAGTTCAAAGTAGATATTGTGCATTATCCTCCTTGATATTCTGGGTTATATGACTGTGTGGAAGGGCCCATATGATACATTCTAGGAAAAATCTACACGTTGCACTATACAATCTTTTGCTTTTATACAATTAATGAACATGGAAATTTACTGCCATGAGATAGGAAATCGCCTGGATTATAAGAAATCTTGGCAGTAAGAAAATCAACTCATTTGAAATGTGCTGAAGAAGAATTCTACAGATACCACGGACTGCTGGAAAAAGAAATAAATGGGTGCTAAAGCAAATCAAGCCTACATTCTCCCTAGGCTGCTATGAGACTGTCATACTTTAGCCTTGTAATGAGGAAGTGTAATGAAGCAAAGTCCACTGACCACTTGACCACAGTGCAAGGTGGATCTTCCTTTTGAATCCCACCGCTGTCACCAATGTAAAGAAGCGTCTTTGGCACTCAAACCGTGTAATGGCCACTGCTATGGATGTCTTCTTTCCTGTCAGAAACCTCTTATTTATTTCTGACTTATTCTGCCATCATATAATACCAACACAGAGAGAGGCTTGGGTTTAAGAGAAACTGTAACTTGGTTTATTTGAGGTTTTGCACATAAACTTAATGGTTACTTTCTCATAGAAGCTCAGATCTTATCAGTTACACTTCCATTAATGAAGGTACGAAGTTACGATGTTCAATGGTTACTATTGGTCGGTGAGGCTAGTTCCTAACTATCTCACCCAGGCACTTTTGCCTTTCCTATAGGCACCTTGCCTATCTTTAGCCCTTAGGCTCTCTACCACAGACTGGCTCCCAAGCTCAGCCTGTCAGAACTGTCTCCTTACAGCTCTAAAAACAAACTGCCCCGCCGAAGCTACCCTCTAGCTTCGCTGACAGGAAAACTCTAACTGCTCTCTCTGAGCCTCTCAGCACCAACTGAATTCAAATCTCTCAGCATTCTAACCTAGCCTTGGCTGGCTCCGCCCACCGTTACTATGGTAACTCATAATATCACCCTGTTATGACCTATGTTACCTTTAACATTTAACAGATATATAAAATTACATTTAACCTGTAATTAAAATTATCACTTCACCACAGGAAGACTAGAAAAAACAATGGTGTTTGGTAAGATAGAAGGCAGTAGTAAGAGGAAGATTGCATCCCAGATAGATATGTTCTATCAAGGATGCTACGACTGTTGAGTCTGCAAGATCTGAGCAGGACTGTCAATGTCAAAGTGACCTGAGAGCCTCTCATTCATGGCGTCATTCTAAGTCAAAGTCCACTTGAAGGCTTTAACTACAACAGTGGAAGGCCATTAGTACTATATAATGGGATGTTCAGCACAGCACTCCAACTCTCCTGAAGATTTTTTTAAATCTACCCTAGTGGCTGAAAATGGATGTGAAAATGGTTATGGTGCACTTAGTGGATTTTTTAAGCACGGAAGTGAATAATTGAAGTAAGATCTTTAGTTACCAGCATTTTCCCCTGAAAGACTATAGCCTTAAGGTAGAACATCCCAAAACCAAGATTATGGCAACCAGACTGATTGAAAACTGGCAAATAGAGGGAGAAAACATGGAGGCAGTGACAAACTTTGTATTTATAGGTGCAAAGATTACTGCAGACGCAGACTGCAGCCAGGAAATCAGAAAACATTTACTTCTTAGGAGGAGAGCAATGTCCAATCTCGATAAAACAGTGAAGAGTAGAGACATCACACTGGCAACAAAGATCCACATAGTTAAAGCAATGGTGTTCCCCATAGTAACCTATAGATGCAAGAGCTGGACCATAAGGAAGACTGAGCAAAGGAAAATAGATGCTTTTGAGCTCTGGTATTGGAGGAAAATTCTGAGAGTGTCTTGGACCGTGAGAAGATCAAACCAATCCATACTCCAAGAAATAATGCCCGACTGCTCATTGGAGGGAAGGATATTAGAGGCAAAAATGAAGTATTTTGGCCACATAATGAGAAGACAGGAAAGCTTGGAGAAAATGGGGAAAATGGAAGGAAAAAGGAAGAGGGGCTGACCAAGTGCAAGATGGATGGATGATATCCTTGAAGTGACTGGCTTGATCTTGAAGGAGCTGGGTGTAGCGGTGGCCAACAGAGTGCTCTGTCGTGGGTTGGTCCATGTGTTCACGAAGAGTCTGAATCGACTGAACAAATAAACAAAAACAAAGAACATCCCAGGTTCAGCCTCTGACATCTTCAGATCCCAAGTTCACCCTCTGATATCACCAATCAAAATGCCAAGGTACTAATATGGATGACTTCTGTCTGAAAGTCACAAGTAATTTGATTGCTTGGTTTTGATTAACAAAAAATTGACCTAATCTGGCTATGACATTGTTATCACTAGCAAAAAATTGCATCATTTTGGAAGAATTCAGGTCAGGCTACAGAATTTCTAAAACATAAAATATGTTTGCATAGCAACTAACAAGTGTAAACAAATGCTTACCAGCATTACATGTCTAAAATTATGAATGAACAGCATCAGACTTCAGCCAGAAGTGGAAGAATACATTTCACTTCAATTCAAAATGGGTCAGAAATGGTGAGATAAATGACAGTTTTGAAAGGAAAAGCAATATATCCATCCAAGGATTTTGAAATTCAATGTTAAAAGTGTAGTCTGTTAGAAATAATTAAACTTGGAGGTGGGGGATATTAGGATTGAGGAGGCAATTCATAGACAACAGGCAAAGGCTCACCGCCAAGATTAAAAGGGATAGGGTCGTCTGTGACTTTTTGAATTTCCCACCTCTTAACTAAGGGCAACACGGCCCCTGTCAAGAAGCATCTGTCAGTTGACTCCTGTCAAAATTTGAACAAGCTGCGTCATTTAGTTTGTGTTTGACAGCCATTGATAGCAGACGACCGCGTGATTTGAGGAGAAAATGGAAAAAAGTGAATTTTGTGTGCTCATTATGCTAAGCTTGATAAATACTATGGGGACTCTGCACCATCAATTTAAATGGTAAAAAAGTGGTTTACTGAATTTCGTTGTGGCCGTACAAGAACGTTCTGGATGCCCAGTTGAGGTCTCTACACCCGAAACAATTGAAAAAAAATCATGATATGGTGTTGGCCGATCGGAGATTGAAAGTGCGAGAGATTGTGGAAGCCATAGGCATCTCACATGGCTCAATGGTTTCAATTTTAAATGATCACTTGGGAATGAAAAAGCTTTCCGCAAGATGGGTGCCGTGTTTGCTCACAATCGACCATAAACGCAATCGTGTGACAATTTTTGCAGGAGTGTTTGGCATTGTTCAATTGCAATATGGATGAGTTTTTGGGCCATTTCGTAACCGTGGACGAAACGTGGATCCACCACAACACACCAGAGACCAAACAGCAGTCAAAACAGTGGGTTTCTCGGGGTGAATCGGCGCCAAAGAAGGCCAAGGTGGGTTTGTCAGCCAATAAACTCATGGCGACCATTTTTTGGGATGCATGCGGTATAATCCACATTGACTACCTTCAAAAGGGTAAAACAATCAATGGTGAATATTATGCCAACTTATTGGGTCAATTTAATGAGGATTTGGAAAAAAAAACGACTGCATTTGGCCAAGAAAAAAAGTTATTTTGCACCAGGACAATGCAAGGGTGCACACATGTGCAGTTGCCATAGCAACAATCCATGAATTGGGATACGAATTGCTCCCTCATCCACCCTATTCTCCGGATTTAGCCCCGAGTGACTATTTCTTGTTTCCAAACCTGAAGAAATGGCTCAGCGGAAAGAGATTTGACTCCCAACAATGAAATCATCTCACAAGCAAATACCTATTTTGATGAGCTCAACAAATCTTACATTTTGAAAGGGATAAAAATTGGAGAAACCTTGGACAAAGTGTATCGAGGTCAAAAGAGACTACGTTGAAAAATAAAATGATTTTTTTCTCCAAAAACCTGTGTTTCATTCAAAAAATCACGGGCTTATTGACCCGTCCTCATAGCTTGAAACAAGATCCTTTGTATAAAGTTAAGAAAAAACCAAAAAAGTGTATGTTTTAGTCATAAATGGTGGAAAGGTAATAAAATAAACATCAAAAGGTGGGCTCCTTGCTTCTCCCTTCTCCCCTGCTTCTTACAACAAAAGCAGGAAGGAGGTGGAAATCTACCCTCAACCCTGCCACTGGGTTTCACACACAAGGCTGGGAGCAGGAAGCGGTTCCTTGCAACCTTAGCACAAACATAGGCACTTCTAAGGGCAATTTTCAGTGAAGAAATGTCCGCTTTCACTCAGGAATTTTTGGGGAGAACATGAAAGAGAGAGGATGGAATGATAGGACTGCTTAACCCTACTACAACCAGCCATTTTTCTTGTGACCTACATCTTGTTGATGGCAAACAAGATATCTGGGGGGATACTGTCATTTCACCCTTTGAAGCAATAGTCAGCTTCACCCAAGGCTTAAATTAAGGTATCTCTGCCACAACATTTAAAATCCTTCTGATTGAGGAGAAAGTATATATCTATCATGTCTAATTGCCTTAGGGCCCTTCCACACAAACCTATATCCCAGAACATCAAGGTAGAAAATCCCACAATATCTGCTTCGAACTGGGTTATCTCAGGCCCGGATTACCCATAAGGCCACCCTAGGCCATGGCCTAGGGCGGCACCTTTGGGGGGGCAGCAGGTCCAGACCCCCCAAAAAAGTTTTTAAAAAATTCCCCCCAAAAAATCCAAAAAAAATTCCCAAAAAAAGGGAGCATGCGCACGGCAGCGTAAGCACCATCCACGCCTCCCCCCCTTTGCTCTGCTCCCCTAGGTTCTGCCCCCGCCCCTGGCTCCACCCCCACCTCCTCGCCGATCTTCCTTCCTCGCGCCGGCAAGGAGGCGGGGGCAGAGCCGGGGAGGGGCGGAGCCGGGGGCAGGGGCAGAGCCTTTGGCCTAGGGCGCCAAAAGGACCTGATCCGGGCCTGGGTTATCTGAGTCCACACTCAGATAATGTGGGATTTTCTGCCTTGATATTCTGGGATATAGGGCTGTTTGGAAGGGCCCTTACTTTCCACAAGTTGATGTCATTTTATTTTAATGCCACCAAGCTGAGAAAAACTGCTTAATAGTTGCAGTTGATGCCCATAAATAATGGGGACAACTTAATTATGAAGAACCTCATCACATTACAGTACTCAAGTCAGGAAACAGGAAGGGCATCCATGGGTCAAATCCGCAACTGTCATCCTGCACCCACATTGCCACCTGCATCACCACCCAGCTTCCTCCATGCTTTCCTAATGTGAACACAGGTACCCATCTGTGTTCTCAGGGCTTTGTCCTAGGACACTTCCAGGATCCCTGCCAGAAGTAGCCCTGCGTCATCACGTTCCACAGGCATTATCTTAGCCACTCTGATAACATCCCAGCAAGGTACATAAATACAGGCAGTCCCTATGTTATGAACACGATTGATTCTGTAGGTTTGTTCTTAAGTTGAATTTGCATGTAAGTTCGAAATGGTACATTTTCTAAGTATAACAACAGAGAGAGAGATAGAGAGAGAGAGAGAGAGAGGAGAAAACTGGATTTTGTAAAATTTGGCTTGCTGTGGAAAAAAGGAATGGCGATAAAGCTTCAGTGGGACCCCTTTTCCCCATGATAATACTTTCAGAAGTGAATTTCCTTCCTTGACATAGATTTCTCTCACTTCTTATTGTCTCACCCCCATTCTTAACTATGAGTTGTTTGTAGTCATATGTTTGTAACTCAGGGACTGCCTCTAGGTCACTAATATTATCCACATACTGGAGATAATCCATATGCTGTCTAAGTCCATCTAATGAATGCATGACTTAAGTGACATTTAACAATTTAGGTACACCAATGTATAAAATGCATAAAACTAAGGTTACAACAGCATCTGTTATAGAATTCCAATATGCTGATGACAACGTCATCTGTGCGCATTCAGAAGACCTACAAGCGACTCTAAACACCTTTGCAGTAGCATACAAGAGGCTTGACCTGTCATTAAACATCGAGAAAACCAAAGCACCAGCCAATCCGCCTGCAATGCCAGAAATACAGCTTAATGGTGTAACATTAGAAAATGTTGACAATTCCCCTACCTTGGCAGCCACCTCTCCACAAAAGTTACCATTGACACTGAAATTTAACACCGCATGAGCTCTGAGAGTGCAGCATTTTTCTGAATGAGGCACAGAGTGTTTGAGGACCGGGATATCCGTAGGAACTGTGCCACAGCTGGTTGGGTGTCAGCTGCATTAAAGATCACTACTGACCGAAAGGTCATGAGTTCGAAGCCAGACCGGGTTGGAGTGAGCTTCCGGCCAATTGTGTAGCTTGTTGTTGACTTTTGTAACCCAAAAGACAGTTGCATCTGTCAAGTAGGAAATTTAGGTACCACCTATGTGTGGGGAGGCTAATTTAACAAAATTTACGAGGCCAAAAAAAAAATCCCCAGCAAAAGCATGCGGGGAATGTGGAAAGTACTTTATCAGTGTTGCACATGGACGGTGAAGCGACAGCTCCCCTAGTGGCCAGAAGTTGGAATGTTAAATAGCCTCTAACTGTCTGTCTATATGTGTTGTGTGTCTATGACATTGAATGTTTGCCATGTATGTGTACCTTGTAATCCACCCTGAGTCCCCTGCGGGGTTAGAAGGGCAGAATATAAATACTGTAAATAAATAAATAATAATATCAAGGTGTTTGTTTATAAAGCTATTGTCCTCCCAACCCTGCTATATACCTGCGAAACGTGGACTATCTACAGATGTCACATGCAACTCCTGGAATGATTCCATCAGCATTGCTGCCAAAAAAAATCCTGCAAATCTCTTGGGAAGATAGGCAGACAAATGTGAGCATGCAAAGACCACCAGCACTGAAGCGATGGTCTTCTGCCATCAACTCCGCTGGACCAGCCACGTTGTCCGAATGCCCAAACACTGTCTCCCAAGGCAGTTGGAACTCTTCCAGAGGAGGTTGTGACAGCGGTCAGCGAACTCAAGAACGGAAAACAGAATGTTGGAAGACAGGAAAGAGATTTAAAGACGGGCTCAAAGCCAACCTTAAAAACTGTGCTATAGACACAGAAAATTGGGAAGCCCTGGCCCTTGAGCAGTCTAGCTGGAGGTCAGCTATGACCAGCAGTGCTGTAGAATTTGAAGAGGCGTGAATGGAGGGCAAAAGAGAGAAATGTGCCAAGAGGAAGGCGCATCAAGCCAAGCCACCTTCCACCTGGAAACCGATGTCCTCACTGCAAGAGAACATGCAGATCAAGAATAGGGCTCCACAGTCACCTTCAGACCCACCGCCAGGACACCGTACTTGGAGGACAATCTTATTAGGACAACGAGAGATCGCCCAAGTAAATATAAAATGGAATGGTACAGTTTTTCCACCAATTCGTACAGTTAAAACTAACTGGCTAGTTGCACCCATTCCTGGAAATGTCAGAAAAATGTAAACTTTGGTTACATTTTTTTTTGGATTACTGCAACATATTTTGTAGGAATTTCAGAAAGTCCAAAATGATGCAGCTAGGTCTGGTTACAGAGAGCATATAAATCCTACATTTTAAAAGCCTCACTGACTACTTATCCATTTCTAAGAATAATGCAAAGAGCTGGTTATAATCGATAAAAAAAACCCTTTATGGATTAGGTACAAACAATCTGAAAAACTGTATCACCTTATATGACTCTACATGAGTTTTAGGGCCTCATGCCCCTTCTACACTGCCATATAAAATCCAGATTATCATCTTTCAACAGCCTTATACAAAAGTGTGGACTCATATAACTGAGTTCAAAGCAGATAATGTGGTTTATCTGCTTTGATAGTCTGGATTATATGGCAGTGTAGAAGGAGTCTCAGTGGCGGCTCTCAGACTATGGGATTCCCTGGATGGGGAGGTGCACTGGGCCCCATTACTACTCTCTTTCCACTGGCAGGCAAGGATTTTTAATTTTATTTTGACAGACCTTCAGTATTTAATTGTTCATTCAGAAGCATTCTTTAATGGACTGTGCTGGCTTATGTTTTAAACTGTATAAATTATTTTAAAATTAGAGTTTAGATTTAATTTAATTGTTGTTGTCATTAGCTGCCATCAAACCAACTTCAACTTACGAGGGCGGGTCAATAAGTCAGTGATTTTTTGAATGAAACGCAGGTTTTTGGATTAAAAATGATTTTATTTTTCAACTTGGTCTTCTTTGAGCTCTATACACTTTGTCCAACGTTTCTCCATATTTTTTTAACCGTTCCAAAAAAATAAGATTTGTTGAGGTCATCAAAATAGGTATTTGTTTATGAGATGATGTCATTGTTGGAGTCAAATCTCTTTCCGCTGAGCCATTTCTTCAGGTTTGAAAACAAGAAATAGTCACTGGGGCTAAATCCGGAGAATAGGGCAGATGAGGGAGAAATTCGTATCCCAATTCATGGATTGTTGCCATGGCAACTGCACATGTGTGCACCCTTGCATTGTCCTGGTGCAAAATAACTTTTTTCTTGGCCAAATGATGTCGGTTTTCCCCCCAAATCCTCACTAAGTCGACCCAATAAGTTGGCATAATATTCACCATTGATTGTTTTACCCTTTTGAAGGTAGTCAATGTGGATTATACTGTGTGCATCCCAAAAAATGGTCGCCATGACTTTATGGGCTGACAAACTCACCTTGGCCTTCGTTGGCGCCGATTCACCCTAAGAAACCCACTGTTTTGACTGTTGTTTGGTCTCTGGTGTGTTGTTGTGAATCCACATTTCGTCCACGGTTATGAAACAGCACAAAAACTTGTCCATATTGCAGTTGAACAACCCCAAACACTCCTGCGAAATTGTCACACGATTGCGTTTGTGGTCGATTGTGAGCAAACACGGCACCCATCTTGCGGAAAGCTTTCTCATACCCAAGTGATCATTTAAAATTGAAACCACTGAGCCATGTGAAATGCCTATGGCATCCACAATCTCTCGCACTTTCAATCTCCGATCGGCCAACACCATATCGTGAATTTTTTCAATTGTTTTGGTGTAGAGACCTCAACTGGGCGTCCAGAATGTTTGGCATCTTCTGTGCTTTTACGGCCACAACAAAATTCAGTAAACCACTTTTTACCATTGAAATTGATGGTGCAGAGTCCCCATAGTATTTATCAAGCTTAGCCTTGGTTTGAGTGATGGGTTTTTTTTCGCAAAAAATAATGCTTAATGAGCACACAAAATTCACTTTTTTCCATTTTCTCCTCAAATCACATTGTAGTCTGCTATCAATGGCTGTCAAACACAAACTAAATGATGCAGCTTGTTCAAATTTTGACAGGAGTCAACTGACAGATGCCTCTTGACAGAAGCAGTGTTGCCCTTTCAGTTAAGAGGTGGGAAATTCAAAAAGTCACAGACTTATTGACCCGCCCTCGTATGACTGTGAAAATATTATTGTATAACAATAATATCTTTTTTGCATAACCAGTTCACAAAAATCTAATATTTTTTTAAAAGAAGAGGGGTTGTAACTTGTATGATAATCTCTCATTCTTCTAGGCACTCTAAATACATATTCCTAATTAACATATACTGTGGCTCTTCATTTCTCCATACATTTATTTTTCAGATATTGCAAGATACGTTAAGCCTGTATGTTGGGGCAAGGAATGTACTTGTGCCAAGTTTTTCTGTTTTCTAATATTTCTCAACCCTAAACACAAAATACTCAGATGAGATCAATTTTGACTTCCACATAAAATATGTGATCTAAAAGAAAATACAGCGTTTGTATGTGTTCATTTATTAGATGTATAGTTTCCTTTCTACTAGAAAAATTATATTCACAGTGGATAAGAGTAAAAAATTATATTCACAGTGGATAATAGTAAAAAATTAAACTTGGACAGGCTTGTAAGGAAGAATTTGGTTTTTCTAATAGCATAATCCAAATCCAAACTACACAATTACAGTATAATTCCATTTCAACTGCCATGGTTCCATCCTATGAAATCTTAGGGTCTGAAGTCTGGCGAGACACTAGAGCTCTCTGGCTCTGAATTATAAATAGACCTCTTTATACTGCCAATCTCAGGATTTCGTTTTTAAAAAGAAAACCTTGGCAGTTGAAATGGAATAACAGCACTACAAATATGTAATGTAAATGGGCCTGAGCTTATTCAGTTATGCCCTGGTGTGTCTAGTAGCCACTAAGGCAGGGGTGGGCAACCTATGGCCCGCGGGCCGGATCCGGCCTGGCAGCCACTTCTGTCCGGCCCACGGAGAAGGGCATCGGGGATGGGGCCAAGAGGAAGGGGTGCCGCTACTGCTATCCCATCGTGGGATCTGTGGGGCCTGTGTTGACAGACAGGCCGGAGGAGCAGCGGCTTTGGAGTGCCTGCCATCTCTTGAGGGGATCCGGGCCTGCAGCGGGAGCACTCGGCACTTCATAGCAGGGCGATCAGCTGGGGAATGGCTGGGGGTGAGAGCGGGTGGAGGCCTGCAGCCTCCGATCGCCTGATGCTCTGCTCTCCTCTGCTGCGGCAGCGGCTGGATCTGCTTTGCCATCCTCTGGGCTGGGGTCATTGGGCCATTCCATCTTGGGATCCTTCCTCTCTTCAGGATGTCAGCCTTCATCTTAGTTTGCACCTTGTCTTCTTGAATTTTATTTTATTTTAGTGTTTTTTATTATTATTTTATAATAATTTTATAATAATAATATTATAATATAATAAATAATATAATAATGTTATATTATAATTTCAATATATTATAATGTCTATATATATACTATAATATAATAATTATGATATTAATACTAATAATATATGAATATTTCTTGATATATTAATATGTTAATATTAATGATGTGTAATATATAGGAAATATAGTAAATAAATAAATAAATAATGTAGATTAGAATGCAGTTCAGCCTTTAGGTGCGGCCCTCCATAATATTTTTTGGCTCTCGTGTGGCCCCTTGGAAAAAATATTTGCCCACCCCTGAACTAAGGCGATTTCAACAAGTGAGCCACATGCTCCCTATAACCAATCCCAGAACCAATTCAAACCAGAGAATTATAGCATTATTATTCCACTTTAACTGCCACTGTTCCAATCTATAAAATCCTGAGAATGGCATTTTAGGAAAGGATCGTTAGTATTCTTAGACCGAAAGCTCCACTACACCTCCAAACGACAAATACTTGGACTCCATGGGATGAAAAAAATCATGACTGTTAAGAGTAGTGTCATGCACTACATGTATTTGTAATGTATGATACATCAAAATGGCACATGCACCACAAAGTTAATCTTGAGACATCACCAACAAGAGATGTGTAAATGTACATCCTGGAACCCTCCCAGATTCATCAAAGCAGTTTCATACACTACTAATTTTATATTGCTATATAAAACTAGGGGCAGTGTAACGTAGTGGTTTGAGTGTTGGATGATGACTCTGGAGACCAGGGTCTGAATTTCTACTTGGCCATGGAAACCAAGGGCCCTTTCACACAGTCCTATATACCAGCATATCAAGACAGAAAATCTGCTTTGAACTGGGTTCTCTGAGTCCACACTCAGATAATGTAGGATTTTCTGCCTTGATACCTCACAGAAAGAACCGCAACTTGGAAACAACATCACCCAAGGAGACTTTCTGCTGTGCTTTCTGCAACCGAACTTGCCTATCTCAGATTGGCCTTTTTAGTCATCAACACGCTTCTAAAAAGCGTGGGATGAATCCTTCCTAAGAATCTTCGTTTGCGAAGTAATGCCGAGAGAGAGACCTCATATTCTGGGATATAGAGCTGTGTGGAAGGCCCCCAGTATGTGATCTTAAACAAGCCATACTCTCAGTCACAGAGGAAGGCAAAGGAACTCCCCACCTAATTAGTCTTGCCAATAGAACTCTGTGATAAGGACACCATACGTCACAAATGACCTGAAGGGATGCAATGTATCCTATTGCAAGGTAAAGGTAACCCCTGACATTAAGTCAAGTCGTGTCTGACTCTGGGGGTGGTGCTCATCTCCATTTCTAAGCTGAAGAGCTGGCATCGTCCATACACACCTCCTAGGTCATGTGGCCGGCATGACCGCATGATGCGCAGTCATGCCGACCACATTAGATTACATCGGCCCCCTCCCTCCTAACATTTCGAAAGAAAGTTAAGACTTGGCTGTTCGAGCAGGCATTTGCAGATGAAGTGTAATTATTTAATTGAGACCCACGGAATGATATGACGATGCAACGGAAATCAATTTTAATAATGAGACGCTGAGATTTGTATTTTATAGTTTTAATTGCTAACTGTATTGTTTTTATATGGTTGGTTTATTAATTGTTTCAGTGTGTTTTATCTTGTGGGCAGTCGTTGCCATGTGTACACCGCCTCGAGTCGCCTTCGGGCTGAGAGGGTCGGTATAAAAATATAGCAAATAAATAAATAAATAAGCACCATTACCTTCCTGCTAGCGCGGTACCTATTGATCTACTCACATTTGCACATTTTCGAACTGCTAGGTTGGCAGAAACTGGGGCTAACAACATGAGCTCACCCTGTCCCATGGATTTGAACTGCCGACCTTCCAGTCAGAAAGTTCCGTAACTTAGTGGTTTAACCTGCTGCACCTCCTATATTGCAAGGTACAGCTCATATATTAATTGATGCAGCCTTCTTAGGGATATTGCTGGGAGGGGTTACGTGGACCTCTGTTGAATATAGTAAACAGCTCCCATGAGCAAGGAGTTTTTCCAGAGAGTTTAAAAGAGGCGATGGTAAGCCCGCTGCTGAAGAAACCGGGTCTAGATGGCTTGGTCCCCTCCAATTACCACCCAGTTTCAAATTTACCATTCCTGGGCAAGGTAATTGAGAGGGCAGCAGCGGGACAGTTGCAGCGGTTCTTGGACAATTCAGCCGGGTTAGATCCCTTCCAGTCCGGCTTCTGCTTTGGGCACGGGACAGAGACTGTGCTGGTCTCTATCACAGACCAGCTGCGCTGCCAGCTAGACCAAGGTGGGTCAGCGCTGCTCGTGTTATTGGACCTCACGGCAGCATTTGACACAGTTGACCATTCTCTATTGATCCACCATTTAGTCATGACGAGAGTGAGGGGGTCCGCTCTTAAATGGGTGGCCTCCTTTCTCCAAGGTCGGGTACAACGGGTGGAGAGGGGAGGGATGGTCTCGGAAAGGATCCCCCTTAATTGTGGGGTCCCCCAAGGGGCTATCCTCTCTCCTCTATTATTTAACATCTATATGCGTCCACTTGCCCAACTGGTACATAGTTTCGGTCTGGAGTGTCATCAGTATGCTGATGACACCCAGCTAGTGCTGAGGATGGAAGGCTGGCCGGACTCTGTACCCGATCATTTCCATCAGTGCCTGGAAGCCGTGACTGGGTGGCTACGGGCCAGCAGGTTGAAGGTGAACCCAGGGGCGGTCCTACAAGGTAGGCCAAGTAGGCGGCTGCCTAGGGCGCCATCTGGGAAGGGGGCGCCATCCTGGCCGCATGGGGCGCCATCCTGGCCCTGCTGATGTTCCTCAGACAGCGCCGCAGCTGCCTGCTTTTGGGCCCCGGCCTTGTGTGCTCCGACGCCGCTTCTGGGCATGCGCTGAGGTTTTCATGCAGGCGCAGTTACTCCAGAGCTGAAGTTGAGCGCAGGAGCAACTGCACATCTGCGAAAACCTCCGCGCATGCCCAGTAGCTCCCTTGCGCAGAAGCCTGTAAGCAAAGCACTCCCTATCGGGCAGGTAGGGAGTGCTTCCCCTCTCCTTTTGTCTCCGCCACGCGCGCGTTTGCAGGGAAGGAGAAAAGAATCAGTGAAGGAAGTGTAAGTGAAGGAATGAATGAAGGGCTTTCCTCCTCCTCCTCTGTGACCTCCTCTCTCACTCCTTCCTTTCTTCGGCTCTATTTCTGTCTAGACCTGAGGGGCCTGAGGCTATGAGGAGTTGTGGGAGTTGGAATCCAAAACACCTAGAGGGAGGGAGGGCCCAAGTTTGCCCAGGCCGCGCTGCCTGTATTCGACCTCATTTGAACATTTTGGCTGTTTTTCTATTTACATTTACATTGGGATCCTAATTTTGGACTTATGGGAGACTCCTATGAATTATGAGATGGGTGGTAGGTAATAGATTCTGATTTTGATGCATTTACATTGCATTTCTTATTGATTATTATACAGTTCTGCTTAATATTGTCATACAATATTATAAAAATACAATATAACAATGAATGATATATTTTATATTACATGTAATATTACAAACAATATTGCAGTATAGTGGTATTGTACAAAATAGTAATATATAATATTTTATTTTACTTTATTTTGGGTTATTTGAGTTTTATAGGAGTCATGAAAATATTTAGTAGATGATAATTTTATTGAAATAAATAATTTTATTTACTATTTTATAATAATAATATAATAGAATGTTATATTGTATTATAATGTCAATATATTATAATATAATTATATTGTAATGTAGTATAATATCATTATGATATAATATAGTATGAGTATGGTATAATATATTGTATATACATTGATACAATATAATACTACTAATGGTATTGTGATATTATAATTGTATATTTGTTTTACATGGGGGGGGGGCAAAATAATGTTTTTTGGGGGGGCACCAAAATAATGTTTGCCTACCATTTCAAATTACCTTAGACCGCCCCTGGGTGAACCCGTCAAAGACGGAGGTCCTGTGGCTGGGTTGTCCCGGGGGGAGGGGGGGCCAGCTCCGGCTGCCAATAATGGACGGTGAGGTGATTAGTCAGTCGCCGCTGGTTAAAAGCCGGGGGTCCAACTGGACCCTCTGCTGATGATGAAGGCTCAGGTCTCCACCGTGAGCAGAGCAGCATTTTTCCATCTGTGCCAGGCGAGGCGGCTGGCACCCTACCTTTCCGGTGACAACCTAGCTGCAGTAATCCAGTCCATGGTCATCTTGAGACTGGACTACTGTAACGCCCTTTACATTGGCCTTCCTTTGTCGGTAATCCGGAAAATGAAAATGGTGCAAAACGCTGCGGCTCGACTGCTGGCTAGAATGACACTAACATGCCACATCACACCAGTCCTCCAGCATTTGCACTGGCTTCCCATCGAGTACCGGATTGCCTTCAAAGTGCTGGTGTTAACCTTTAAGGCCTTGCATGGTCTGCAGCCAGTGTATCTGAAGGACCGCCTCTCCCTGCACATTCCCCAGAGACCACTACGGTCCATGGACCAAAACCTATTGGAGGTTCCATCACTCAAGATTTGCCGATTGTCATCGACTCGACAGCGCACCTTTTCTGTAGTAGTGCCTACCCTGTGGAAAGCCCTCCCGGCAGAGGCACGAGCAATAACGGAGTTACAGGCCTTCAGGAGGGCCTGTAAGACCAACCTGTTCTGGTCCTTATCTGTTTTTAGAACATAAGAACATAAGAAGAGCCATGCTGAATCGGACCTCAGCCCATCTAGTCCAGCATTCTGTATCACACAGTGGCCCACCAGTTGTACACGGGGATCTCGAGCAGAAGGGAGGGCAAAACCCTGACCTGCTCCCGACCCCCCACAACCAGTACCCAGGGAAATCCTGCCTACCTCAACCAACTCCGAGGTGGCACTTGAATGTCCTTTTCAGTAACTACCGATACACTTGGTATCCATGAATCTGTCTAATCCTGCCTTGAAGTTGTTCAGGCTGACAGCTGTCACAACCTCTTCTGGAAGTGAGTTCCATAACCCAATGACCCTCTGGGTGAAGAAATATTTCCCTTTATTAGTCCTAATTTTCCTACCTTGGAGCTTCAGGGAGTGCCCTCTAGTCCTAGTGTTTTGTGACAAGGAAAATAATTTTTCTTTATTCACCTTTTCTATCCCATGCATGATTTTATACACTTCGATCAAGTCACCTCTTAAACGCTGTCTTTCAAGGCTGAAAAGACCAAGGCGTTGCAACCTGGTTTCATAAGGGAGCCGCTCCATCCCTTGGATCATTCTTGTTGCCCTTTTCTGTACCTTTTCCAGTTCCGTTATATCCTTCTTAAGGTGCGGAGACCAGAATTGTACACAGTACTCCAAATGTGGCCTTACCATAGATTTGTAGAGAGGTAATACAACATTTGCTGACCTATTTTCGATTCCCTTTCTGATCATGCCTAGCATAGAATTTGCTTTTTTCACTGCTGCAGCGCACTGGGTTGACATCTTCATTGAGCTGTCCACCAAAACCCCAAGATCCCTTTCCTGGTTTGTCTCGGAAAGCTTTGACCCCATCAGTTGATAAGTGTAGTTGGGGTTCTTTGCCCCGATGTGCATGACTTTACACTTGTTTAGGTTAAAATGCATTTGCCACTTTGTTGCCCATTCACTCAATTTCGAGAGATCTTTCTGGAGCTCTTTACAATCAGTTTCATTTTTAACTACCCTGAACAATTTAGTGTCGTCTGCAAACTTTGCTACCTCAGAATTCACTCCTACATCCAGATCATTAATGAATAAATTAAAAAGTAACGGACCCAAAACTGAACCTTGGGGTACGCCACTTCCCACCTCTTTCCACCCAGAGAAGTGTCCATTTATTACCACCCTTTGTTTCCTACAGTTTAGCCAGGTTCCAATCCAGGACAAGACCTGTCCCCTGATTCCATGGCTGAAGAGCTTATTTAGGAGCCTTTGGTGAGCCTTTAGCTCCTATTCTGTTTTATTCTACGTTGTGTTGTGTATTCATTGTTGCGAACCACCCTGAGCCTTTTTGGGAAGGGTGGTATATAAATCGAAATAATAAATAAATAAATAAATAAATAAAGTCCAAAAATTCCCACTATTTGGTTTAGGGTTTTATGATTAATCTTAATGAAAAATTGCATATTCTTCTGAAAAAAGACATGTTGAAGAACCACTTACTTAGCAAGGAATTGCTTCCTTTCTATTAAAATATGTTTAGCAACAGAAAGTCAGAAAACCTGCAGTACAGCCCAAAACCAAGTCAAGCTGCCACCATTGAACCAGTTCCCTTAACAGGGCTGTCACTGATGTTTTGAAATTGACGATCATCGGATTTTTTAATCAGTCTGTGGCTATTCTGAGCAATCTTTGGTTAGGTAAAATACTATAAGTTACCTACCGGTAAGAAAGCATGACAAGTACTTCCTACTTTAATTAAAATTCCAGTCTTAAACACATCGGTCCAACCCAGTCAAACTCACACTGCTGATTTCAATGGAAGAGCACAGCAGGTGTGTAAACCTCTTCAAGTATACATTATTTCACTGAATGTTTGCTGTAATTCCCATAACTTAAAACAATCCACTACATCATGGTCCAAAATAATAGAAATCATTCATTCCGAAATAAGAAACTTAAATCACAAATGAGAAAAATCAGACTCACATGTACTGTACCTGGTTGTAGGATGGTTTGTGTCTCCTTTTCACTGTTTTTTTCTAATGAGCTACACCTATATATTTTAAATACTTAAATATGTATTTTAAATGAATTATATTGTCAAAATGAACCTTCCATGATTTTATTTTAATACCATTTATACATTTAAACTTATCCCCATTTCATCCTGGCATAAAATTACAGAACAGCAGTGGTATGTTCAAGCAGATTTATTTACAGTGTAATAAGAACAGTGTAATACGAACAGTTCTACATACACATTTGTGCTTGGCTACAGAGAGAAACTGGGAAAGGGCCTTGAAATGAAGGCTGCGGAGTTCAAGAACCTTCTGACCATTTGGAAAGCCTCTTCTTCCCATTGGCTAACCATTGCTACTGGGAAGTATATCAGCCATAACAATTTTTTTCTTCTCTTACTCATCTCCACTAGTATGAGGAGTCTGTCCTTGGTCTTGGGAAAAAAGGAAGAGGGAGAGAAAGGGACAAGGCAGGGGGAGCAAAAGACTTCTACTTTTGTTTCAGTCTCCTTACCACCTAAAGCAGGGGTGGTCAACCTACGGCCCGCGGGCCGGATGCGGCCCGGCAGCTGATTTTGTCTGGCCTGGGGAGAAGGGCGTCAGGGGGTGGGGCCAAGAGGAATGGGTGCCGCTGCCGCCATCCCATTGCGGGCTCTGTGGGGCCTGTGTCGGCAGACAGGCCAGAGGAGCAGCGGCTTTGGAGTGCCTGCCATCCCTGGAGGTGATCTGGGCCTGCAACGGGAGCATTCGGCGACCTACGGCGGCTGATTGCCCTGGCGACCCGGAAGACTTGATCATCTTCTAGGTCGCCAGGGTGATCAGCTGCCTCAGATCGCTGATTGCTCCCCCTGCAGGCCCGGATTGCCTCTAGGGATGGCAGGCACTCCATAGCAGGGCGATCAGCTGGGGAACGGCTGGGGGCGAGAATGGGAGGAGGCCTGCAGCCTCCGATCGCCTGCTTCTCTGCTCTCCTCTGCTGCGGCGGTGGCTGGGTCCACTTTGCCATCCTCTGGGCTGGGTCCATTGGGCCATTCCATCTTGGTTTGCACCTTGTCTTCTTGAATTTAATTAAATTTTAGTGGTTTTTATTATTATTTTATAATAATTTATAATAACATAATAATAATATAAATAATATAATATGTTATATTATATTATATTATAATTTCAATATACAGTATTATGTCTATATATATATACTATAATATAATAATTATGATATTAATACTAATAATATATGAATATTTCTTGATATCTTAATATGTTAATATTAATGAAGTGTAATATATAGTAAATATAGTAAATAAATAAATAATGTAGATTAGAATGTAGTTCCGCCTTTAGGTGCGGCCCTCCATAATATTTTTGGCTCTCGTGTGGCCCCTTGGAAAAAATAATTGCCCACCCCTGACCTAGAGGCAGATCAATAACAGGTTACTTAGCAGCCATGGTAGCACAGCAGATAAAAACACCAGCTGCAGGAAATCGGCTGACAGGAGGGTTAGCAGTTTGAGGCTGGGAGTCAGGATGTGCTCCCGGCTGTCAGCCTTAGCTTCTGCCTACCAAGCAGTTCGAAAGCATGCAATGTGTGTAGATCAATAGGTACCACCTCAACGCGGAGGTAAAAGGGCACCCACCCACCTACCCCCCCCCCCCCCCACACACACACACAAGCTTTGGACAGCATAGGGAAAGATAACACCCCGGTGGTGTTTGTTTTGCTGCCTGTGCCCCTGTTCAGAAGATTTCACCTCACTTTCTGTCCCTGTGATAACTGGATTTTGAAAACCTTGGCTTGTGGAAACAAGAGTTAGTGATAAAGCTTCTATGGAGATACACCTTTATTTATTTATTTATTTATTTATTTCCACCATTTCTACCCCGCTTATTCTCAACCCCCGAGGGGGGACTCAGAGCGATCTAACAACGGCAATAATTCAATGCCAACAAAGCATACAGTACATATAATAAAAACCTAAAAACAGTTAACATTAAATACATTAAATTACAGCTGGCATTAAAATTCATTAAAATACAATTAACATTAAAATACATCATATATATTCACATCAATTAAAACAGTATTCCGTCCATAATTGAAGCATTGGGTCTTGTCCACCAGTTTGCCATTTCAATCCAATCTAAAGTGCTGTGTAGTGCTAATGTGCAAACGCTTGGTCCCATAACCAGGTTTTCACTTTTTTTCTGAATGCCAGGAGGGATGGGGTTGATCGTATATCCATAGGAGTGCATTCCACAGACGGGGAGCCACCACCGAGAAGGCCCTGTCTCTCATCCCCACCAACCGTGTTTGGGAAGTAGGCGGGAGCGAGAGCAGGGCCTCCCCGGATGATCTTAAATTACGAGGTGGGACGTAGCGGAATTGGACAGGCAGCCAGTGGAGCTGACACAACAGGGGGGTGGTATGCTCCCTGTATGTAGCTCCCCTTAGTAATCTGGCTGCCGCCCGTTGGACTAATTGCAGTTTCCGAACTGTCTTCAAAGGCAGCCCCACGTTGAGTGCATTGCAGTAATCTATTCGGGATGTGACCAGAGTGTGGACGACCGTAGCCAGATCAGACTTCCCAAGGTACGGGCCGGCGCAGCTGGCTCACGAGTCTTAACTGTGCGAAAGCTCCCCTGGCCACCGCCGAGACCTGGGGTTCCAGGCTCAGCAGTGAGTCCAGGATCACTCCCAAGCTGCGAACCTGCCTCTTCAGGGGGAGTGTAACCCCAGGGCCGTAGCCAGGATTTTGATTTGGGGGGGGGGGGGCTGAGTTTGGTTCAGGGGGCTGAGACTGGGTGGAAGAGGGTCTACCCTAGCAAACATTTTGTATTGTTATCCCAATAACCCCATTAATGTGGGATATAATGAGCATGGTGATCAGATCATGATATGAATAAACATAACAGTTTAAATAATGTACCAGTAAGGCCTTTTCACAGACCACCCTGAGAATTTCAGGGGGGGCTGAAGCCCCCTTAGCCCCCCCCCCTGGCTACATGCCTGAACCCCATCCAACACAGGCTGTAACCCTATGCCCTGTTCGGCCTTTCGACTGACCAGGAGGACCTCTGTCTTGTCTGGATTAAGACAATACTTAATAATACACTCCCCCATGATAATACTCTCAGGGATGAATTTCCCCTCACTTAACTCTGAGTTGTTTGTAAGTCGAATGTTTGTAACTCAGGGACTGCCTGTATAATGTATTAGTTACTTACTAATGTATATACATGAGTGTACAAGGGGGTGAGCCCTTTCTTAGCGCCAGAGGCCAAGTTCAAGCCAAGCAGCCCAGCCAGGTGCTGTAAGCAGGTGGAACTCCGCCACCTACAAGCCACTCTCCTCTTTACACCTGAGAGTAGCAACCTGCTGGGCGAAGACAGGGAGGGGAGCGGCTAGGAGAGGCCCGTCTTGGGCCCTCCTGGATTGGACGAGCCTCCTGGGAGGGGCGGGGCTCGGGGGAGGCCTTTTAACCAACCCAGAGCCAAGGAAGAGGCTCAAAAACAACCTGCTGCGTGTTGGGTGTCCCTCCTGCGGGGCTGTTGCTGTCCAAAGCTTGTTTTCCTTCGCGTCCGGCGGGCCATTCTCAAACAAGATCACTCCTCCTTCTCCTCCTGCTTTTTCTACCGGAGAGAGTTATTATCCCTAACGCGCTGGTTGGGGGGAGAGAAGGGCAAGAGGGCTTGCTTATTTCCCTTCGCGCGGGGAAAAAACAGAGGAAGAGGAACCAAAAGGGAGGAAAGAAGTTGCCTTCGAAGTTCCCCAGCCACCTGTTCGCCTCAAAATAGCCGGAGAGCATCTTTCCTTCCGTGGGGACTTCATTGCAGGCAAAGCGTTGTGAAGAGCCGTCGGAAAGGCCTGAATTGGGACTCTGTGGGGTCTGATCCCACGGGAAAGGACTCTGGGGAGAAGGAGCGCCCCCCTTTTCCCCCGACTTATGAGGGGCGACGCTTAAAGCAAGCCAGGAGGACCCGCGAGACACGTCGGCGATGAAGCTGGAGGTCTTCGCGCCTCGCTATGAGGACAAGGTGCCGAGTGACCAGGAGAGCGGCGGGAGCAGCAGCCAGGCGGCCTCTCCGTCGGCGGGCGAGAGCGAGCTGGGCTCGGACGGGGACTGCGCGGCGCCCGCCTCCCCCGCCAAGCCGGCCCCTCCGCCTCCCCTCCCGCCGGGGAAGCCTTACACGCGCCGCCCGAAGCCGCCCTTCTCCTACATCGCGCTGATCGCCATGGCCATCCGGGACTCGGCGGGCGGGCGCCTGACGCTGGCCGAGATCAACGAGTACCTGATGGGCCGCTTCCCCTTCTTCCGCGGGGCCTACACGGGCTGGCGCAACTCCGTCCGGCACAACCTCTCGCTCAACGACTGCTTCGTCAAGGTGCTGCGCGACCCGGCCCGGCCCTGGGGCAAGGACAACTACTGGATGCTCAACCCCAGCTCCGAGTACACCTTCGCCGACGGCGTCTTCCGCAGGAGGAGGAAGCGCATCAGCCGGCCCGGCCCCGCCACGCCGACCCGAACCCCGACGGAAAGCCCCAAGCCCCCTCCGCCCGCGCCTCCCTCGCAGTTGCCCTCCACGACCACCAAATTCTCCAGCTCCTTCGCCATCGAGAGCATCCTCAGCCGCCCTTTCCAGCCCTCCAAAGCGGGAGACCAAGCCGCCTCTCCGTGGGGCTTCCTCCCGCACCCGCAGCCCGCCGCTGCCTATGGCTACTTCCCTGCCTTCCCACTCGCGGCCGCGCCTCCTCTCTACCCTCGGTTCGAAGGGGCCCCCGAGGGAAAGGTCTTGCCATCCTCCTCCTCTGCGGAAGCGCTACGGACGCTCGGGGCGGCCCAGCTCTACTGCCCCCTCCGGCTGCCCGCGGTATTGCAGGCGGGGTGCCTCCTATAGGCCCGAAGAGACTCTCCTGCAGGAAGGAGGGAGATGCTGCTGGGGAAGACTCCCCGCCTTTCCAGGAATGGAGGGGGGAGGTCAAAGAATTTGGGGGACTGAAAGACTGCAGGGGGGGGGTGTCAAATAATAGGGGAGTCCAGGGATGGGCAAACTTCAACCTTCTAGATCAGGCATGGGCAAACTTCGGCCCTCCAGGTGTTTTGGATTTCAATTTCCACAATTCCTAACACATAGTAAACTGGGAGTTGAAGTCCAAAACACCTGGAGGGCTGAAGTTTGCCCATATTTACTCTAGATGTTTTGGATTTCAACTTCCACAACTCCTAACAGATAGTAAACTGGGAGTTGGAGTCCAAAACACCTGGAGGGCTGAAGTTTGCCCATATTTACTCTAGATGTTTTGGATTTCAACTTCCACAATTCCTAACAGATAGTAAACTGGGAGTCCAAAACACCTTGAGGGCTGAGTTTGCCCATGCCTGCTCTAGATGTTTTGGATTTCAACTTCCACAACTCCTAACAGATAGTAAACTGGGAGTTGAAGTCTAAAACACCTGGAGGGCTGAAGTTTGCCCATATTTACTCTAGATGTTTTGGATTTCAACTTTCACCATTCCTAACAGATAGTAAACTGGGAGTTGGAGTCCAAAACACCCGGAGGGCTGAAGTTTGCCCATATTTACTCTAGATGTTTTGGATTTCAACTTCCACAATTCCTAACAGATAGTAAACTGGGAGTTGGAGTCCAAAACATCTGGAAGGCCAAAAATTGCCCATGTTTACTGATTTGGATTTCAATTTCCACCATTCCTAACTGACATAAACTGGGAGTTGAAGTCCAAAACACCTGGAGGGCCGAAGTTTGCCCATGCCTGCTCCTCCCTATGACTTCCCCTCACATATTTATACATGTCTCCTCTCAGCCTTCTCTTCAGTTTAGCCTGCAATAAAGAAGGCTGAGAGGAGACACAATGAGGGCCATGTATAAATATGTGAGGGGAAGTCATAGGGAGGAGGGAGCAGACTTGTTTTCTGCTGCCCTGGACACTAGGATTTGGAACAATGGCTTCAAAATACAGGAAAGGATATTCCACCGACCTGAGCATTAGGAAGAACTTCCTGAATATGAGAGCTGTTCAGCAGTGGAACTCTCTGCTGCTGGGGTGTAGTGGAGGCTCCTTCTTTGGAGGCTTTTAAGCAGGGACTGGATGGCCATCTGTCAGGGGTGCTTTGAATGTGATTTTCCTGCTTCTTGGCAGGGGGTTGGACTGAATGGCCCACAGGGTATGATTCTATTTTGGATTTCAACTTCCACAGTTCATAACAGGCATAAACTGGGAGTTGTCTATGCCTGAGCTACTCTGTCCAATGAATATAGTTTGATCCCACTTTATCTGGCTGATGCCTTCTCTGCCAAATAATGCTTTTGCCTCATCAGACTTCTAGACAGACTTCCCTATACCCCAGGATCTGACCCCAGGTTTTCTGTTTATCCCAGATTATCTGGCAGTGAGAACTCATATATAATCCAGGTTAAAACAGAAACCCTGGGATCTGACCCTGGGATATATACGGCCTGCCTGGAAGGGCCCTCGGACTACAGCTCCCATGACTCCATAGCTTGGAGCAATGGTATCAATCTGCACTAATTTACAGTGGAGATGTGCCCAAGACAGCCACTGCCACAACAGCAACTATGGCTGCGCCTAGAGACTGTGGAATGGATGTTGTCTGATACTACCTTAGCTGCTTTGGCTCCATGATGCGAGGCCCTAGCGTTTGTTTTGTTCTCTTGGGTAGAAAAGGGCTGTAAAACTACAGCTCCCAGGATTCCATAGCATGGAGCAATGGCAATTAACATGATATCAAACCGCACTAATTTGATAGTGCCCAAGACAGCCACTGCCACAACAACTATGGCTGCACGCATCTGACACTGTGGAATGAATGCTGTCAGATACTACTTTAATGGCCTTGGCTCCATGATGTGGAATCCTAGGAGTTGTTTTGCCCAGCTCTCTTGGGGAAAGAAGGGTTGTAAAACTACAACTCCCATGGATTCCATAGCAGAGATTTATGGCAGTCTAAGGGCCCTTCCACACAGAATATCAAGGCAGAAAATCCCCACAACACCTGCTTTGAACTGGGTTATCTGAGTCCACACTGCCATATATTCCAGTTCAAAGCAGATAATATGGGATTGTATTCATTCAGCTATTTGGAAGGAGCCTAAGTGGTGTCAAACTGCATTCAGGTATTGCCAGACTTCAGCCCTCCAGTTTGTTTTGGACTTCAACTCCTAAAAATCCCAGGCTGATAGGAATTGTGGGAGTTGAAGTCCAAGACACCTGGAGGGCCAGAGTTTTCCCATGCCTGATTGTAGAGGCGCCCTCAACCCCTGGGAGACTGTGCCTTAATGATATGGACTTGAAACCAAAATCTCAAAGCAAGCTGGTTTGTCTTTTAGGGGCCTCTGGGCTTTTTACTGATTGGTTGAAAGGAAGTGGATCCCTACCAATAGTTGGCTGTGCTTGGTTTTAGGGACAGACCTACTCAACTTGCAATTCCTGAGTTTTTAGGCCCCTGTTCTTCAATGGAAGGGTATGTTGCTCCAGGTGAAACCCAGGAGTCAATTCCATTGTGTTCAATGGACTTTGCTACTAAGGAATTATACAGTGTAGAGACTTGTTCAAACCACTGGGTTGTTGTAGGTTTTTTGGGCTGTATGGCCATGTTCTAGAAGCGTTCTCTCCTGTTTCGCCTGCATCTATGGCAGGCGTCCTCACAACCTCTGAGGATGCCTGCCATAGATGCAGGCGAAACGTCAGGAGAGAATGCTTCTACAACATGGCCATACAGCCCGAAAAATTGAAAGCCTGGTGGTCTCTTGCAGGAGCTAAAACTTAAGCGGGGTTGCCAACTATTTCTGGTGATACGGCTCCTATGCCTTTGCACAGAGGTGGGTTTTAGAACCATTCAAGGTTGTAGCTAGTGGGAATCACTCCTATTGAATTTCAGGCAAAACCTAGATCTGTTTAAGAGCTCCAGAAGCAACCATATTCTCATCGAGATCCCACTCAGAACAGAAAAGGTTGTGGAGAGTTTTCCAGACTGTATGGCCATGTTCCAGAAGCATTCTCTCCTGATGTTTTGCCCACATCTATGGTAGGCGTCCTCAGAGATTGTGAACTCTGCTGGAAACTAGGCAAGTGGGGTTTATATATCTGTGGAATAATGCCCAGGGTGGGAGAAAGAACTCTTGTCTGCTTGAGGCAAGTGTGAATTCTGCAATAGGCCACCTTGATTTTAGCATTGAATGGCCTTGCAGCTTCAAAGCCTGGCTGCTTCCTGCCAGGGGGAATCCTTTGTTGGGAGGTGTTAGCTGGCCCTGGAGAAAGCTCTGCTCCTAGAGCTGACATTCAATTAGGCTTCTTCCTCATATAGGATAGTAACTTTTTTTGACCTGCACTGGAGACTTAGGTTTGAGGACTAGGACCTTACACAGCCTTGACTCCATTCCATTCCCCAAATTCTGGATCCTGCCCAGCTTGGAGATGTGGACTCTTTCCTTATCATAATCAGGAGTTGCGACACTGTAGCCTTGCTTGAAAACCGGGATGGATCTGGGCTTATAAATTAATATTTATCTTTGAAAAAGGAAGAACTATTTAATGTGCGAGTATCTGTTTAAAAGAGTTGGGGGGGGGGTTGGGGAGAAAGAAAATGTGGGTTTGAGGTGCCTCCTCATGGGGGGAGAGGTCTATCCTGCAAACACTTGATCCAGCCAAGGGATGAAAGCGACCCGAGTGGGAACCCACCCAAAAGGACTCTACTACTCCCACTGGGAAAGAGAGACTGCCTGTAGGGCCGGCAACGCGCATGCGCGCTACTGTAGGACACTCTGGAAACCTTGGCTATTTTTTTTTTCAAATAAAAGTTGGACTCTAAGCCATTGCGTGTAATTGGGAAACTTCCTTGAAATGAGTCATTTTCGCCTTCCCTTTTCTTCCTTCCACTAATATGTATATCCTGCTTTCCTCTCTTAAAGAAGAGTCAATATATTGGAAGTCATGTCTTGGGAGTTGTAGGCTATCTAAGCATGCTTTTACTCATAAGGATATAAAGGAAAGATTACCAATTCCATTGCTTTAGAATGTATTTGGTTCCTCGAATGATTCCAATAGCATTGAGTCACTCTAATCAAAGTAGTGTCAAAGTGCATTCATTCGACAGTGTAGATCAGGCCTGGGCAAACTCTGGCCCTCCAGGTGTTTTGGACTTCAACTCCCACAATACCTACCGGCTGTTAGGAATTGTGGGAGTTGAAGTCCAAAACACCTGGAGGGCCAGAGTTTGCCCAGGCCTGGTGTAGATGCACTCTGGAGCACCATCTCTGCCCACGCTATATAATATAATAATATATAATTATTATAATATCATAATCTATAATGATATATATAAAGATAGAGAGATATAATATGTAAGATATATAATAAAATATTATATACAATAATATATCATTATTATAATATGTAATTAACAATAAGGTATATAATTATATCATTCTATATATGAGCTTTATTATAAAATGAATGAATAAATAAATGTATAAGATAAGACATAAGTTAATAATACTTAATATACAATATTATATAATTATAATATAATATATACTTTATCAATAAGGGATATATTATATAATTATATAATTATACATAAGATTTATTTATTATAAAATGAATAAATAAATGTATAAGATAAGACATAAGTTAATATTACATAATATACAATATTATATAATTATAATATATACTTTATCAATAAGGTATATATTATATAATTATATAATTATACATAAGATTTATTTATTATAAAATGAATAAATAAGTGTATAAGATAAGACATAAGTTAATAATACATAACATACAATATTATATAATTATTATAATATAATTATCTATATTAATATAATATTTATTTATTATTTAATAAATAAATAAATGCATAAGATAAGATATGTTAATATCTAATATACAATATTATATAGTTATTATAATTATATAATATGTATTATAATATATATTCTTCAAACTACAAGAGATTCCATCTGAACATTAGGAAGAACTTCCTGACTGTGAGATCTGTTCAGCAGTGGAACTCTGCGCCGAGTGTGGTGGAGGCTCCTTCTTTGGAGGCTTTTAAACAGAGGCTGGATGGCCATCTGTCAGGGATGCTTTGAATGCGATTTTCCTACTTCTTGCCAGGGGGTTGGACTAGATGGCCCACGAGGTCTCTTCCAACTCTATGATTCTATATATAAGATTTATTTTTTATAAAATAAATAAATGTATAAGATAAGATATAAGTTAATAATATGTAATGTATAATATTATATAATTATTCTAATATAGCAATATAATTATATATATGATATATAATAATATATTATTATAATCATATAATAATATATACTTGTATATAAGCTATATATAATTATAAATCTCATATAATTATTATTTATATAAGATTTATTTATTATATATAAATAAAATAAATAAATGTATAAGATAAATATAAGTTAATAATATGTAATAGGCCTATACAATATTATATAATTATTATAATATAGTAATATAATTTTATATGATATATACTTGTATATATTATAATATATAAAACAATAAATAAAATAAAATAATTCACAGAGTACTTTACTCCTGGCAGGAAGAATCTATTTATTGTGTATGTATATATGTATATATGTGTGTGTGATGTTCCTGTGTGTGTGTTATTTTATTTTATTTATTGTTTTATATATTATAATATATACAAGTATATATCATATAAAATTATATTACTATATTATAATAATTATATACAAATATATATATGATAAGATATATATAAGATATAAGTGAATATGTAATATACAATTTTATATAATTATTATAATATAGTAAAACTATTTTATATATGATATATAATAATATATAATTAGTATAATATAATAATACATACTTGTATATAAGCTATATATAATTATAAATCTTATATAATTATGTATATAAGATTTATTTATTATAAATAAAATAAATATATAAGAAGAGATAACATAATATACGATACAATAATAAAGATATAACAATATCACACATGGCAGCTATTATGAGTTATATTACTCATAGTCCTAAAATATACCCAGTGCTCCTTCCAGAGTTAAGTAAGTACTATTGGGCATTTTATGATAGAAGAGCTCAGTCTTTGGTGAAATCCTTCTTCACCCACTTCTTGAGCCTTTTGAGCTTCTTGGGGGAGGTCGTGGGGGGACAGTTTGTTCAGAGGCGAGTTTGGGTCGGGCCAAAACAGACCAGAAACCAGCTCGTCTTGGCCTTCTCAGGAATGCAGTCCAGGCGGCAGGGCGGGTCCCTTGACGCGTGGAATGCTTTCCTGCTTCGGGTGGGAATACATTTGAGAAAGATCCAGCCCAAAGGAGCCGGTTCGTGAGAGATTTCCTCTTCTAGAAGGACAGGATGTCAACAGAGGGGGCATGCACACACTGTAGAATCCATGCAGTTCGACACTACTTGAACTGCCAAGGTTTAATGCTATGGAATTCGGCAAGGTCTCTTTAGCCCACGAGGGCTGGTGCTAAGTCAGTGACAAAAGCTGCTCTCTGGCTGAGACTACTAAAGTAAACAGATCTTCTAGCTTTCCATACAATCCAACCATAGCAGTTAAAGCACTACAGTTATATAATGTATATTTTAACGCGAAAGGGCTTCAGGAGTGATTTGAGAACTACGGTAGCTGCAGGAAGCAGAAGTTGCAGCCCTCAAGCAGGACATTGGACTTCCAGTCCTGGCTTTGGGACATCCAATGGATACCAATGAGGATGTCTAATTGAATCAGTGAGCTGTACTATTTAAATGACAAGAAGAAATAGATTATATCTATGTGTTGTGGGTTGCTGTGAGTTTTCCGGGCTGTATGGACTCAAAGCAACCCACAACACATAGATATAATCTATTTCTTATCGTAATTTAAATGGTGTAGTTAAAAAATAATAGATAATAAATAAAATAAATATAAAATATAAAATAATAAATTAAAAATTATATATATATATACACACACACACACACACACACACATATACACATAATAAAATAATTCACAGAGGGCTTTACTCCTGGCAACACACAACACATAGATATAATCTATTTCTTCTTGTATCGTAATTTAAATAAAAGAATAAATTAAAAATAAAATTAAAAATATTTATAAATAATAAATAAAATAAATATAAAATAATAAATTAAAATTTATATATATATATATATATATATATATATATACACACACATATACATATAATAAAATAATTCACAGAGGGCTTTACTCCTGGCAACACACAACACATAGATATAATCTATTTCTTCTTGTAATTTAAATGGTGTAGTTAAAAATAATAAATAATAAAATATAAAAGAATAAATTAAAAATAAAATAAATATAAAATATTTATATATATATACAGTATACTGTATATATATATTTTCACAGTGCTTTACTCCTGGCAACCCACAACACATAGATATAATCTTATTGTAATTTAAATAATGTAGTTAAAAAACAATAAATAATAAATAAAATAAAAATAAAATATAAAAGAATAAATTAAAAATAAAATAAATATAAAATATTATATATATAATATTTTATTTTTATTTTATTTTTAATTTATTCTTTTTTATTTTATTTTTATTTTATTTATTTTTATTTATTATATATATATATATATTATATATATATTATATATATATAATTTATTATTATTATTTATATATAATAAAATAATTCACAGAGTGCTTTACTCCTGGCAAGAAGAATCAGTATGTGCCTGTTAAACTAGTTGTTGTAGGCTTTTCGGGCTGTATGGCCATGTCCCAGAAGCATTCTCTCCTGACGTTTCGCCCACACCTATGGGCGGCATCCTCAGAGGTGGTGAGGTCTGTTGGAAACAAGGCAAGTGGGGTTTTTATATATCTGTTCAAAGTCCAGGGTGGGAGAAAGAACTCTTGTCTGCTTGAGTCAAGTGTGAATGTTACAATTGCCCAACTGATTCGCATTTAATAGCCTTGCAGCTTCAAAGCCTGGCTGCGTCTTGCCTGAGGGAATCCTTTATGTGTGGGTATGTTTGGATACCCACACACACATCTATATCTATATACATACACACATATACACAAAACATAGGACAAAAGACTATTTACGGACTCCTGGGATCTGTAGTTTGGTGAGGGAAGGTTGAGACCTTGTAAAACTACAGCTCCCAGGATTCCATAGCACTGAGCCATGGCAATCAAACCACATTAATTCTAAAGTGTAGATGCACCCTAAGGCTCTTGGCGTGACAGGGTTATTTCTGCCTACCGGATTCAAAAGCCTTGCTGCAACCATGGATGTATTGATTCAATGTATATACCTTCCCTTTCTCCTGCCTTAGGGAACTCGCATCATTTAAAATAGAATTTAACAAAATAGAATAGAATGTCGAAGGCTTTCATGGCCGGAATCACTGGGTTGTTGTGAGTTTTCCGGGCTGTATGGCCATGTCCCAGAAGCATTCTCTCCTGACGTTTCGCCTACATCTATGGCAGGCATCCTCAGAGGCTGTGAGGTGAATGGCATGATTCGACTGTCATTGAAAAAGATGACAGTCCCCAAACTGCATTTCGTTCGAGACTGGGGAGGAATGTGCGCCTCAGAGAAGGAAATGTTGAGTTGGCCATTTGGACAGGATTTCTATTTCTTATGCACACGATTCGCAAGGGTTTTGCCCAGGACTATGAATCCTGACATACAACCATCCGAGTGGCTGCAGATGGGGGCAATTAAGTTATCAAATACAGTAATTGAAAAAAAAATCCTCTGAATGAGGTATGATGATATTATTAATATTATTATTTATTATCCAACGAAGAATTGTATTTGCAGTGCCTTTATTATTATTATTATTACTACTACTATTAATAATACAGTAATGAAAAAGAAATCCTCTGAATGAGGTATGATGATGATATTATTTATTATTATTATTAGCAATAATAATACAGTAAAGAAAAATCCTCTGTATAAGGTATGATGATGATATTATTAATTATTATTATTCTTATTAGCATTAATAATACAGTAATGAAAAGTAATCCTCTGAATGAGGTATGATGATGATATTATTATTATTAGTATTAGCAATAATAATACAGTAATGAAAAATCCTCTGAATGAGGTATGATGATGATATTATTAATTATTATTATTATTATTATTAGCATTAATAATACAGTAATGAAAAGAAATCCTCTGAATGAGGTATGATGATATTTTTATTAGTTATTAATAGCAATAGTAATAAAAATAGAGACGCTGTATATACAATTCTCCGTGGGATTATAATAATTAATAATAATACAGAAATGAAAATGAAATCCTCTGAATGAGGTATGATGATGATATTATTAATTATTATTAGCAATAATAATACAGTAAAGAAAAATCCTCTGTATAAGGTATGATGATGATATTATTAATTATTCTTCTTCTTATTAGCATTAATAATACAGTAATGAAAAGTAATCCTCTGAATGAGGTATGATGATGATATTATTATTATTAGCAGTAATAATACAGTAAAGAAAAATCCTCTGTATAAGGTATGATGATGATATTATTAATTATTATTATTCTTATTAGCATTAATAATACAGTAATGAAAAGTAATCCTCTGAATGAGGTATGATGATGATATTATTATTATTATTATTAGCAACAATAATACAGTAATTAAAAGTAATCCTCTGAATGAGGTATGGTGATGATATTACTAATTATTATTATTCTTATTAGCATTAATAATACAGTAATGAAAAGAAATCCTCTGAATGAGGTATGATGATATTTTTATTAGTTATTAATAGCAATAGTAATAAAAATAGAGACGCTGTATATACAATTCTCAGTGGGATTATAATAATTAATAATAATAATAATACAGAAATGAAAAAGAAATCCTCTGAATGAGGTATGATGATATTATTATTATTATCCCATGAATAATTGTGTACACAGTGCCTCTATTATTAATAATAATACAGTAATGAAAAGAAATCTTCTGAATGAGTTATGATTATGATATTTATTATTAATAGTAATGTTATTATCCGAAGAATTGTGTACACAATTATTACTATTATTAAGAATAAAAATTTTATAGTAATATTATATATAATAATAATAATATTAATATGAAGAGGAGGAGGAGTAGCAGCAATATAGACATACACAAGCCTTGGTCGGATTTTTTCCATAGGGATCTCCTCTCTTCGCCTCGACTAGGCAGCCTATTTATTATTTATTACTCAGGCTTTGAGCTCCAGCCAAGACTTCCTCGCCCTTGCAAAACCCTATCGCGAGGAGGATCCTACAAGCGATGGCACAGATTACATTGTACAGTCGTTATTAGTTTTCTTATGAGGAAGCTCTGGATGTCAGAGTCGTTTGAGCAAGGGACGTCTTCCAAGGTTGAAGGGAAGGGGCCTAGGTCTTAAGAGCTACAACTCCTAGCATCCCATAGCATTGAACTATGGCAGTTATATCTAGTGGTGTCAATCAAACTGCATTCATTCTGCAGGGGAGGTGCACCCAATAGGTTGGCATTGGAAGAGAAAAGCCTATGAATGGGGTCCATTTGAGATATTTCCCACCTTCTGTTTTGATTGACACTTATAAATGCTGCTTGGCAGGCAGACATTCAACAGGCGAGGTTTCCTCTGCAGGGCAGGGAAATTGTGCATCTATACTATCGAATTAATGCAGTTTGAACCCACTTCAACTTCCATAGTTCAATGCTATGGAATCCTGGTAGTTGTCGCTTGCTGAAACAGCAGCATTTTCTTTTGACAGTTAAGGCTAAATACCTTATTAAACTACAACTCCTCAGTATGCATAGCATTGAGCCATGGCACTTAATAAAATAGTGTCATACTGCATTAATTCTGCAATGTTAATACACCAATTCAAAGGACTGGGTTACACTGTCCAATACACATTTTGAAGCCTCAACTGTTAATCCTGTTTCTGAGTATATTTGACCTGCTGATTCCAAAAATGGCCCCAGTTCTCTCCTATCAGCTCTAGTTTTTGAGATACAGAATATACTTCTATGCCACTATTATCTGCTCCCCCATAGAACACCATGATAACCATATCTAAGAAACTAGAGCTGTCTATCCAATGCAATTTTTTAAATCCAGCACCCCAAATAACCTCGGAAACAGGCCTAAAAATAAAGATACCAAGGAAAAACGTTATCTAGGCACTTATATATATTTGCAGGAGAGGAGCAAGCACTGGGAGGGTGACTTTTGGGCAGCCAATCCCAACATCCCCCTCCAATATTGGGGGAAAAACAGCATTTTCCAGGCTCACTCCACACACATAGCACTATATTCCACCTGAAATGACATGGCAGGCAACATCTGGTGGAATCCTGGGGTCTGCAGTTTGGGAAGGGTGATTTGGAATCCTGAACCTGTTTCTACACTGCCTATAATCCAGATTAAATCAGATAATCCACATTATCTGCTTTGAACCGGATTATATGAGTCTACACTGCCGTATAATCCGGTTCAAAGCAAATAATCTGGATTTTATATGGAAGTGTAGGAAGGGGCCTGAGACAGAGAACACTTGAGCCTCACTGGACTACAAACCCCAGAATTCCACAGGAGTTGCCACTACAGTTAAAGTGCTATTACTTCCTACTTAGCCTTTCTTCTCTTTGCTGACATGTAAAAAAACATAACTAGGATCTAGATAGAATTGTTCTAAATCCCAATTTCTGAAATTATTACAGCAGGGGTATAAATAAAGTTGTTTATTATTAATATTAATATTAATATTAATATTAAATTAATATCAATTAAATTAAATTAATATTAATATTGTTTATTATTGTTTATTATAATATTAAATTAATATTTATTAATATTAATATCAATATTAAATTAATATTAATATTAATTTAATATTAATTTAATATTAATATTAATACTGATTAATATTAATTTAATATTATTATTTATAATAATAAACAACTTTATTTATACCCCTGCTGTAATAATTTCAGAAACTGGGATTAATATTATTTAACCGCCTCAATTCTGGGATGGTAGTAGTTGTTGTGTGCCCTTTCTGAGTTATGGCGACCCTAAGGCGAATCTATCATGAGGTTACTAGTGTTTTTGTAAAAAAATGGCTACCAGTATTTAAAAACACTCTAGAATCAGGATAGTAAATTTTAAAAAGTACAACACTAAAAAAACAGAGGAATTCCAGATATGAACCAATCAAGGCCAGCTAACACGTCCCAACAAAGGATTCCCCCAGGCAGTAAGCAGCCAGATCTTGACGCTGAAAGGCCATTCAATGCTAATCAAGGTGGCCAATTGCAACCGTCAAATAAACAAAGAGTTCGTTCTCCCACTCGGGACATTCCACAGATAGATGATAGATAGATAGATAGATAGATAGATAGATATAAACCTCACTTGTCTAGTTTCCAACTGACCTCACAACTACTGAGGATGCCAGCCATAGATGTGGGTGAAACGTCAGGAAGGAGTGCTTCTGGCACACACACACACACACACACACACACACACACACACACCCCTTCAGTCTGATACAGGATCAGGCTGTCATGCCGTCCCGACCGGAGAGTTTACTCTGGATCTCCTTTTTTTACAGCCTCACAAAATATCCTCGGTGAAGGTAGTAAACATCCTTAAACCCGTTTCTCATGCCCTGATTCTTTGCGCCAAATGAGGTTTGCTAACCGCAACCACGTGACGTCGGATAAAAAGATGGCATAATAAAAAAATAATAAAGTAAATACAACCAATCAAGAAATGCTTTTGCTTTCAAGTCGCTTGTTCACTTGTGGCAACCTTATGAACCCTTCTACACTGACATATAATCCAGATGGTGGAAACATATGTTAATAATATATAATATACAATCTATTACATATAATAAAAGATAGTGTTGCGGTGGTACGACCGAGACGGGAGGAATATGTGCCAGCGTTTCGATTGGCTGCCATTGCGGGATTATTTGCATAACGGGCTCTAACTGGCCAGCCTCAGAAATCCAACATTCTACGGCCCCAGACAGAAGGGATTGGTTGCCACTGAAATAGAATTTGCATAACTGCCTCCAAATGGTCAAGCACATTCAAACATTCTAAAGTGACTTAGAGGGAAAGGGAAAGGCCCACAGCACTGACAGATCAGGACCAAACTTGGCAAACTGGCGACCAATGGTCCACTTCACTACCTGGTGTGGTTTAGGGCAGGAGGGGCCACGAATGATGGGATTTGCAGTACCTTCACGTCATTCACTTCCCAAACAACACTAAAGCCCCTATAAAACACAAACCAGCCCCAAAATTGACAGAAAGGCTTCCTTAACTTGATTTTCCTGACTAGGCCTCAGCTCATGGGATATTGTTAGGCTTCCTTAACTTGATTTTCCTGACTAGGCCCCCCGGACTCGCAGTACCTTCACTAAGTTCCTGAGACCACTGCAAGCCACATAAAACATCTAATAGGAACCAACCTTGGCACACAATGCCTTCCTCAAATAACCCGGGCACCGCTGGGTCCTCAGCTAGTATTATATAATTATTACAATTTAATTATATATATATTATATATATATTATATATTTCTTTATTATAAAATAAATAAATGCATAAGATATAAATTAATAATATATAATATATATGAACACGATTATATGAGTCTACACTGCGAGATAATCTGGGATAAGCAGACAAACTAGGATCAGATCCTGAAATATAGGGCAGTGTAGATCCAATCCAAGTTTACTTGGAAGTAAGTCCCACTGAGGCCCCATTTACACACTGCCATATGAAATCCAGATTAAAAACATTGAATTGGATTATATGGCAGTGTAGACTAATTTCATCCAGTTCAAAGCAGGTAATGTGGATTTTATATGTCAGTGTAGATGGGGCCTGACTTCAATGTGTGCAACCTAGAATCCACATTATCTGTTTTGAGTCAGTACTGAATTATATTTTATTCACATAATTTATATTCCGCCCTTCTCACCCCACAGGGGACTCAGGGTGGATTACAATGTACACATACAGGCAAACATTCAATGCCATAGACCAGGGGTGGGCAAACTGCGGCCCTGGGGCCGGATGCGGCCCTTTGGCCAATTCTATCCGGCCCTCCTAAGGGCCCCTGGCTTGCCTCCCCTGCCTGACCTCTGCATAAAACTCTCCGGAGAAGGGGACTACAAGGAAGCATTATTTTATTTTAGTGGTTTTTATTATTATTGTATAATAATTTTATTATAATAATAAAATAATATAATAAGTAATATAATATGTTATATTATATATTATAATTTCAATATATTATAATGTCTATATATATATACTATAATATAATAATTATGATATTAATACTAATAATATATGAATATATCTTGATATATTAATATGTTAATATTAATGATGTGGAATATATAGTAAATATAGTAAATGTATAAATAAATAAATTATGTATATCAGCATGTAGTTCCGCCTTTAGGTGCGGCCCTCCATAATATTTTTTGGCTCTCGTGTGGCCCCTTGGAAAAAAATAGTTGCCCACCCCTGCCATAGACACACAACATATATAGACAAACAGAGGCAATTTAACATTTACAGCTTCTGGCCACCAGGGGGAGCTGTCACATTCCTTCATTCTTTTTGCATATTTCCTGGAGATTTGTGGCCTTGTAAATCAGTTAAATTAGCCTCCCCACTAAAGTGGTACCTAAATTTCCTACTTGACAGATGCAACTGTCTTTCGGGTTGCAAAGGTCGACAACAATTTGGTCGAGAGCTCACCCCAACCCGGACAGGCTTGAACTCATGACCTTTTGGCCAGTAGAGATCTTATGCAGCTGACTCCCAGCCAGCTGCGCCACAGTCCCGGTGTCTACACTGCCAGGTAACCTGGGTTAAGAAGATAAACTGAGCTATAGAACAGTGTAGATCCAGACCAAGTTTACTTGTAAGTCAGTCCCACTGAGGTCCCATCTACACCGCCATATGAAATCCAGATTATATGCTTTAAACCGGATTATAGGGCAGTGTAGACTAATATAATCCAATTCAAAGCAGGTAATCTGGATCTTATCTAGATGGGGCCTGACTTCAGTGTGCGCAACCTTGAAGGATTTCAAAGAAGTGACTCCAATTCCCATGGTCCCTGACAGTGTGTCCGGTGGTTATTAGGCCTGATGGGGCTTGTGGTTCAAAAAGGGAAGATTTACAAGCCAAGCTGACCTGCTGGGGCGTGTTGTGTGATGTTTACATTGAAACAGCCAGACAGACAAAAAGGATTCTCTCTTTTCTCTCTCTCTCTCTCCCAGCTGTAAATCACCTTTGTCTGGCGACAGAGATAAATGGGACACCAGCCACCTGCCCAAATAAACTCCGCTGGCAGGTAGGCAGGCAGGCAGGCGGAGAAGTGCCGCTTGATACCGGGTTTTGGAGGAAGGGACTGGAGCACAGAGCTGTGCTATTTAGTCTGGCGAAGATCCCCATAAATCAAGGCGACAGCCAAGAGAGACAGGCACAAAACCGCCGCAGCACCGAGGCCCCGAGGGCAGCAGACGGCCTGGGCTCCTCCTCCGTCGCCAAAGACATGCAAACCTGGCATGATGAATCAGGAGGGCCGGGAATTCGCAGTCAGCCCGAGGCTCGAATGACGCTCTCCAAGGTGCTGGAACGCTTTGAGGGGGAAGGGATAGGACTCAGCACCTTGGAAAGCTCCTTCCAAGTCTGGAATAAAACCCTAAGGGAGCAGCCCAGGCTGGAACTGCACTGCCATCTCTTAAAGACCCATCAATGTTAGCACAATTTGCCCTTTAAACAGCAATAAAAATAAAAATAAAAATAAAAATAAAAATAAAAATAAAAATAAAAATAAAAAAAAATAAAAATAAAAATAAAAATAAAAATAAAAATAAAAATAAAAATAAAAATAATTCACAGAGTGCTTTACTCCTGGCAGCAACCTGAGCCTAAGGCATGTTACCCTTGCCATCTGAATATTCACAAACCAAAATTAATCAAGAAGCAGACCCAAACTTTTACTCTGCTGAGAAAATATAGTCTCATCTACCACTTCCAAGATTTTTTTTCCATATCAGGAGCAGTTTGAGAAACTGCAAGTCACTTCTGGTGTGAGATCATTGGTCTTCTGCAATGACATTGCCCAGGGCAGTGTTTCCCAACCTTTTTTGAGCCGTGGCACACTTTTAACATTAAAAAAATCTGGGGGCACACCACCAACCAAAATGACACAAAATGACACTCTAACACAGTAAAGAACGGCTGGGGGATGGTGGCCTGCTGGGAGCAGCTGCTGGAAGTGCCAAAACCGGGGGAGGGGGCGGAGCCAGGCCGTGCCATGCCCTTCCCCCTCCCCCGGCTGCAGCTCTCCCAGAGCTTCTCCAGCCTTGAGGGGGCAATGCCAAGCCAGCAGTGGCAGAGCCAGCACAATGCTGGCTTGGCACTGTCCCCTCAAGGCTGGAGCAGCTGTGGGAGAGCTGAAGCCAGGGGGAGGGGCGGAACCAGGCTGCGCCATGCCCCGCCCCCTGGCTTCAGCTCTCCCACAGCTGAAACTGAAGCTGAGTGGAGGAGGAGGAGCATGAGCGGTGGACAGGCTTCAGTGGGCGGGGCTCCTCCTCCATATGGCTTCAGCAAGCGAGGGGCAGGAGTCATGGCGGATTGGAGGCTGGCTGGGGAAACGGCCGAAGGAGACGGCGCCTTGGCCCCTTCTTCTTTTTCTTCGCCTCCGCCCAGCCCTTCCTTCTCCTCCCCCAAGCAGCAGGAGTTCGGCAGGAGGAGGGGGGAAGGAAGGGGGGGCAGAGAGCTTTTCTTGCGGCACAGCAGGAGGTCCGTCATGGCACACTGGTTGGGAAACACTGGCCCAGGGGACACTCAGATGTTTTGATGTTTTACCATCCTTGCCGGAGGCTTCTCTCATGTCCCCGCATGTGGAGCTGGAGCTGACAGGGAGAGCTCATCCGCACTCTCCCTGGATTCGAACTTCCGACCTGTCAGCCCTGCCAGCACAAGATTTTAATCCACTGCTCCATACTTCCAAGATGACCTTCAGCATCACTAACATGCTGTTATAGGTGTGCAAATTACAGTTTATTAGCCCTCGACCTATTTATTATCACTTCCAAACATTACCAAGGCTTTCATGGCCGGAATCACTGGGTTGCTGTGAGTTTCCTGAGCTATACAGCCATGTTCCAGAAGCAGTGTCTCCTGATGTTTCACCCACATCTATGGCAGGCATCCTCCAAGATTGTGAGGTCTGTTGGAAACAGGCAAGTGGGGTTTATATATCTGTGGAATGTTCAGGGTGGGAGAAAGAACTCTTGTCTGTTTGAGGCAAGTGTGAATTCTGCAATAGGCCACCTTGATTAGCATTGAATGGCCTTGCAGCTTCAAAGCCTGGCTGTTTCCTGCTCTAAGACCTCGTCGTGATCATTGCCAGGATGAACATTTTGTCCTTTGGAACTTCTAAATATTAGCAGTTCCAAGATGTCCACAGCTGTACATTTACATGGAAATAAGACACCTGTAGGCTGGGAGATATTCCGGGGTCATTTTTCCTTGTAATTTTACTTTAAATCAGGACTAGAGAACATGTATTGTAGTTGGGCTGCTATTTCATTATTTCCTACCATTGACTATGAGTTTAGGAGGAGGTTAACTTTGGGGGTGAACAGTTTCCTGGAATAATAGTTTGCTGTCATCCCCCAGCATGTACTGCTACTCTGTAAAGACAGGCATGAACCAATATTTGAATATTTGTAAAGAAAACATATGTTACAAAACATCAGAAGTCTTCTTGATTTATATACACAGAGCAAACCAAACCCAGATAAGTGCTCTTCTTAGAAAAGAGTCTTACTCCAGGAAATGAAGACTACAGCATAAACTTATAATATGCAAAATAGTCTTGGCACTATTAATGAGCCAATTAGCTGGGAAGGTACCTATTCACAGTATCAACAATCCAATCTTTCCTGTAGCAATCATCAACATTTTGCATTGCTTGAAAAGGTCCTTTTTGGGAAGGGCCTACAGGACCCCAACCCTTTGTTGGCTGAGGAAAGGGTCCTGAGGGTGTATCTAATATCTATATTGATGGGAAGCAGAGCTGTTAGGCTCAAAATAACCCTCACTTGGGGTGATTTTACAAAAAAATATAGCAGAGTGCCAGAAGAACAGTTCATAACCAGCAGATTCTTACATATGGTGATATAGGATTAGCTTTCATTCAAGGGGATGCATCAGGATTGCAGGAGTCACAACTTTAAGTTACAAAAAATATGTTTATTAAAGTAAAAAAAAGAAATCCATTCTAGATAGAAAAGGGTCTTGGAGCTAACTAGTGTCTTAATGTCTTAAAGCACCGGGAAGTGGCGCAGCTGGCTAAGTGTCAGCTGCATAAGATCTCTCTGACCTGTAGGTCATGAGTTCGAGGCCTTCCCGGGTCGGGGTGGGTGCCCGACCTTAAGTGTTGCCTGCTGCCAACTTTTGCAGCCCGAAAGACAGTTCATTTGTCAAGTAGGAGATAAAGTTACCACATTACGTGGGGAGGCGAATTTTGACTGATTTATGAGGCCATTAAAGAACTCCAGGAATCGCTGAAAGGAATGCGGAAGAACAACAAGAGAAGCTGGAGAATGCTGAGAGAGGTGAGGAGTACATCGGCCAGAAGTTTGTCAGAAGTTTGCCAGAAAATTGCCTCTTTGTTCGTCTTTGTTCGTCTGTGTTTGTCAATATGTGTATGTGTTGAACTGCAGGGATTGTCTGCAAAGTATATGTACTGTAATCCGCTCTGAGTCCCCTTCGGAGTGAGAAGAGCGGAATATAAATGAAGTAAATAAATAAAATAAATAATGTTTTGATTTCATATTGTTGTGTTGTTTATTTACATTGGCTTTGTATTTTAGATTATTTTATTTTCTGATTTTCTGTTGTGTTCTTGTATTATATTGTGTTTACTTTATTGATGGGTGTGGCTTCATGTAAGCCACCTCGAGTCCTCTTGGGGAGATGGTGGCGGGATATAAAGATTATTATTATTATTATTATTATTATTATTACTAAGCTACCTTCTAAGAAAGGTAAAAGGATAAAAATACGGAAGTATCCTTGCAGCTACAGCTTGTCTGGAGAAAGGCAAGATGCCTCCTTACTCAAAGGAAGGCAAAGGCAGGAAGGGGAAGGGCCAAAATGGAGAATGACCACATAGCCAAACCCAAACCATTAAAATTCCTTTAAAGAGGAAGTTGCCTCATCCCTCACAGAGATCACATTGCTACATCCTCAAAGGCGGGAAGAGATAGTGGTAGAGAGAAAGAGAAAGACAAAGCCCCTTCTAGGATAGGCATGCATTTGAATTTGAGGAAATAATTCCTCACTCTAATACTATCAAGTTTATCTACTCATTGAGGACTAGAGACTTGTGCAGTCAGGAATGAAACCCAACATATTGTTGAACTCCAGGCTAGAAATCCCTCTGACTTCAAAAACCACACAGCTGAGTAAAATAGCAAGCCGGGTTTTTTTTAAAGATAATTAAAAGCAGTAGCAGTAAAAAGTAATCCACAGTAAAAGGTAAATCCAATCAGGTAGGAAAGGTAGATGGGAACAGATAATCCAGGAAAATAGTCTAAAAGAGTCAACGAAAGCAGATACTGGAACTTCCAAGACAAAAACCCCAAAGTACTTGAACATGGATCAAACAAGGCACATGAATAAACATGAATACCAAGGCACTTAAAACAAGACATCCAGGAAGCTGGGAAGAGATCTTTACCTAAATCTAACGTTGCTTCGTCTGGCTACAGATTCTGTACTTGACACTTTTATCCCTGCTATCTCTACTACTGTGCTTCTCAAACAGCCAAGAAAGATTTTTTTCTCAGCCTTGAGTTCCTTGCCAGCCTCTTCTGTAATCTGGCTGAGCGCCTAAGAGCCTGATTTGTTTGTCTTTGCTGACTGAAAACACTTCTTCTGTTCAGAGGCTCATTAACTTCTGCACCTGGACCAGGTTCAAGGCCTTGATAATCCTCTTGAAACAATTCAGGCCCAGGGAGCAGACCATCATTCCCAATCCCTTCAGGAACATTCTCATCAGAAGAATAATTTTGAACATGAGCCACATTGTCATTCCCTGGATCCACAGCAACCTGATCATCAGACACATTTCACTCCCATCATCCAGAGTACCCTGATTATTAGACACAATCACAGGCTGAATTCCAACACATATATTGTGTTATTAGACCTCACGGCAGCCTTTGACACAGTTGACCATGCGCTGTTGATCCACCGCTTAACCGTCTCGGGGGTTAGGGGGGACAGCCCTTAAATGGGTCTCTTCCTTCCTCCGAGACCAGGGCCAGCAGGTGGTGAGGGGAGAGGCCGTCTCTGGGAGACTTCCATTGAATTGTGGGGTTCCCCAGGGAGCGATTCTCTCCCCTCTATTATTTAACATCTACATGCGTCCCCTGGACCAATTGGTACGTAACTTTGGTCATGACACCCAGCTGGTGCTGAGGATGGAAGGCCGGCCGGCCGGACTCCGTACCTGATTCTTTCCATCAGTGCCTTGAGGCCGTGACTGGATGGCTATGCTCCAGCAGGTTGAAGGTGAATCCTTCGAAGACAGAGATCTTGTGGCTGGGTCGTCCGGGTGGGGGGAAATGCCGGCTGCCTACACTGGATGGCGAGGCATTATGCCCGTCATCGTTAGTAAAAAGCTTGGGGGTCCAATTGGACCCATTGCTGACCATGGAGACCCAGGTCTCCATGGTCAACAAAACCACATTTTTCTATCTGCGCCAGGCTAGGCGGCTGGTGCCCTACCTATCCGTGAACGACTTGGCCATGGTGATCCAGGCGACGGTTATCTCAAGACTGGATTACTGTAACACCCTTTACATTGGCCTACCTTTGAGGGTGACCCGGAAGCTCAAGCTAGTGCAGAATGCCACATTACACCAATACTGCGGCAACTGGACTGGCTACCAATTTATTTATTATTTATTAATTCGGCTTAGTATACCGCTCTCTCCGAAGCTCAGAGTGGTTTACAGCAATAAAACATCAAACACATAAAAACATTATAAAACCAATTGAGTACTGGATCTCCTTCAAAGTGCTGGTGCTAACCTTTAAGGCCTTGTATGGTCTTGGGCCAGTGTACTTGAGGGACTGCCCCTCCCCACATCTACCCCAGAGATCCCTGCGCTCCAGTGAACAAAATCTCCTCAATGTCCCCTCCATTCGACAATATCGTTTGTCCTCAATGAGGCAAAGGGCATTTTCGGTGGTTGCACCAACTTTGTGGAACGCGCTGCCAGAGGAAGTCAGAGGAATTAGAGAACTGTCTTCATTCCGTAGAGCTTGTAAGACGGTCCTCTTCCGCTTAGCGTTCCCGTCTGAGTAAAGTGGTTATATCTGCTGTGTAATTTTAGAATCACTGTAGTGTTAGTAATAATTATAGATTAATTCTGTAGTTTTATTCCCTGTCTGTATTTTACACTGCTGTAAACCGCTCTAAGCTTCTAGAAGGAGCGGCCTAGAAGCTGAAATAATAAATAAATAAATAAATATTGTAGAATGAATTCAGTTTAACTGCCATGCCTCAATTCTATGGAATAAGAGTTATAGTTTGGTGAGGTGCCACCATTCTTTGGCAGAGAAGACTAAATACCTTGTAAAACTACAAGTCTCGTGATTCCATAGCACTGAGCCATGACAGTTAAGGTGATGTCAAATTACAGCTCCTTCTACACCATATAATCCAGATTATCAAAGCAGATAATCCAGATTATCTGTTTTGAACTGGATTATCTGATTCCACACTGCCATTTAGTACAGTTTAAAGTAGATGACTTCGATTTTATATGGCAGTGTAAAAGGGGCTATGGTAGAATGAGAAGAGAAAGGGGTGAAATGTTATCGTGGGTTATGAAAACAAAAGGCCATTCTGATAGCAGCTATGTTGTGCTACATCCTTCCAGGTGAAGATGGCAATACCTGAAGTCCTATACTCTTTCATAACCAAAGGTGACTCTTTGTAGTGTCGTCTCCATTTCTTACACAACACCAGGAAGAGTTCTCCTGTTTCAAGAGTGAGATGTGATTTATTTCTCTGGTATGCAACACCTCATGATGTTCCCAGAAGATAGCTATTAAGTCAATTGCAAACTAATAAGTTATTATAGATGTAGATAGCAATCCAGGAATTTTGTTTTACTTCGATGACGCATAGTACCTCAAAACAAATAAACAGCTCGAGATTGCACCGGCTCCATAAATAGGGTGATCTGCAAAACCGACCAGAATGTGTGTTTTTTAAAAAGAAATGCTGGTGGCAAAATTTCTATGGGCCATTTTCTTAAAAAAATATTGTTTAAAACATGCATATCAGAGGTTTCCTTTTTCTTTTTTAACAAGTTGTGAATGACTAGTAAGTGTTTGTTTAAAAAATGTGTAGATTTGCACACATCTCAGGACACTGAAATGAAGATCAGCAAAAAGGGCCCAAGTCCTAGAGCAGTAGTGGCGAAACCTATGGCACATGTGCCAGAATTGGCATGCAGCATCCTCTCTCCTGGCACACACACCATCACCCACCCCTTGCTTGCTCGCTCTTATGGAAGGTATACTAAAGAGATTATTCTGCTAGTTCCTTCCTCTTAAGCAGTGGTTCCCAACCTGTGGTCCATGGACCACCAATGGTCCCCAAGAACTAAAATATTGTCTGCGGTTTCACCTTTACTACACCGTTGCAATGAGAGCAACTGGTCTCACAAAACCTTATAGTGCCAAGGCAATGGGGATGTCTGGAGGAGAGAGGCTGACTACCCACAAAAGGCGTGAAAACAAGCCTCCTGACTGCTGCTTCTCCTCCTCCTCTCTCCCCTTGAGCGGAGTCATCACATGTGGTGCCTGAAAGCGGGGGCACCTTGGTGTCTTGGTTTTTAGGCCTATTCCCAGGGTTATTTGGGGTGATGATTCAGAAAATTGCATTGGATAGACCACATCAGCTCCAGATTATTAAATATGGTGTTCTGTGGGAGAGCAAATGGTGACTGGCATGCCCGGATTACCCATAAGGCCAACGAGGCCATGGCCTAGGGCAGTCTTTCTCAACCAGTGTGCCGTGGCACACTAGTGTGCCATGACAGACCTCCTGCTGTGCCGCGAGAAAAGCTCTCTGCCCCCCTTCCTCCCCCCCTCCTGCCGAACTCCTGATGCTTGGGGGAGAAGGAAGGGGCAGGCAGTGGCAAAGAAAAAGAATAAAAAGAAGAATGGACCGGGGCGCTGCCTCCTTCGGCCGTTTCCCCAGCCAGCCTCCAATCCGCCATGACTCCCACCATGACTCTCGCCCCTCGCTCGCTGAAGCCGAGTGGAGGAGGAGCCCTGCCCACTGAAGCCCGTCCACCGCTCATGCTCCTCCTCTGTAGGAGAGCTGAAGCTGGAAGGAGGGGCGGGGCAGGGCGCGGCCTGTAGGAGAGCTGAAGCTGGGGGGGGGAGGGGGCGGGGCCTGGCGTGGCCTGGCTCTGCCCCCTCCCAGCCCGGCACTCCCAGCAGCTGCTCCAGCCTTGAGGGGACAGTGCCAAGCCAGCATTGTGCTGGCTCTGGCACGGCTGGCTTGGCACTGCCCCCTCAAGGCTGGAGCAGCTGCTGGGAGAGGTGAAGCCGGGGGTAGAGGCGGGGCATGGCGCAGCCTGGCTCCGCCCCCTCCCCGGCTTTGGCACTCCCAGCAGCTGCTCCCAGCAGGCCACCAACCCCCAGCCGTTCTTTACTGTGTTAGAGTGTCATTTTGTGTCATTTTAGTTGGTGGTGTGCCCCCGGATTTTTTTAATGTTAAAAGTGTGCCACGGCTCAATAAAGGTTGGGAAACACTGGCCTAGGGGCACAAGCCCGGGGGGGAGGGCGCAGATCACGGACCAAAAAACCCCCTGGTCTGCACCCCTCTTTCCCCCTTTCTCATGCCCTTCCTCACTCCTTCTCCCGGCAAAGTCTCTGCTCCGTCCTCTCCGTCTCTCTCTCTCTCTCGCGCGTGCTCTCTCTCTCTCGTGCGTGCACTCTATCTCGTGCTCTCTCTTGCGCTCTCGCTCTCTCTCTCGCTCTCTCTCACACGCTCTCTCTCACTCTCTCGCCCTCTCTCTCACGCTCTCTTTCTTGCGCGCTCTCTCTCTCACACACACACACACTCACTCTCTCTCTTGCTCTCTCTCTCGTGCACGCCTTTGGGATGAGTTTGCACCCGCTGCGCTCTCCCCAAGCCTCCTGACTCCCGAGGAGACCTTCAGAGCACAGCGGAGCTTTCCAGCCGGTGGGAATGGGAACCTTGGAGGTGGTGGGAGGTCGGCTTAAAGGGGGCGTAATTTCAAAGTGTGGCCTAGGGTGCAAAAAAGTGTTAATCTGGGCCTGGTGACTGGTGGATAGCATATGTTCTGTAACAGAAACAAGAGCTGATGTGGTCTATACTCCAAGGTGCTATAAGTTAATGGCAAACCTTCCTTGCCTAAGAAATCTACTGGATTTTCATAAATTGAAAGGTGACTTAAAAGCCCACAAGCACACACAATGTTTTGTTATATCTGCAGAAAGTGAAGTATACTCACAATTAGCCTGCCAGCCTCTCCTATTGTGGTCTCTAGATTACCTGAACCACAATTTCTATAAGCCTCAGGCCCCTTCTATACCACCATATCAAATCCCAGGATCTGTTCCTAGATTATCTGTTTTAAACAGGATTACATGAGTCTCCCAGCATTATATGGATCACCAGCATTGAGGCCATGCTATTGAAAATAGGGCAGGGCATGTCTCTAGGATCTAAAGGCACGTCTCCCAAAGATACTACTCTATGATGAACTTGCCATGGATCAGCGCAAGAGAGGCATCCCAAAAAAGAGATATAAGGACTCCCTGAAACAACATCTCAGGCTCAGCCAGATTGATCACCAACAATGGTCCACCCTGGCCTCACATTGGGAGGCATGGAGACACACTATCCATAATGCTGTGGCCTCTTTCGAGAAGACACACCAAACGGGTCTCGAAGAGAAATGACAATGCAGAAAGAACTGCAACTTGGAAACAACAAGGAGACTTTCTGCTGTGCTTTCTGCTTTTGGACTTGCCTATCTCGGATTGGCCTTTTTAGTCATCAACGTGCTTCTAAAAAGCATGGGATGAGTCCTTCCTAAGAATCTTTGTTTGCAAAGTAATGCGAGAGAGAGAGAGAGAGAGAGAGAGAGAGAGAGAGAGAGAGAGAGAGAGAGAGAGAGAGTTTCCACTGTTACATAATCTGGGACAAGAACATAGTCTGAGATCAGATCCTGGGATATAGGGGCAATGAGGAAGGGGCCTAAGTTAGCCAAGTTTTTGCTATGTTTTGCAATAAAGGAGCATACCTTTATTGGATTATATTTTGTTGGACATTGACTTGACCATGGACATTCCAAGGACTTTTTTGGTTTAAGAATGCTCCTATAACCCATCGTCGTGTGTAAACACAAGCATCGAGCCTTATGATGTACTATATGTATGGACTTTGACTTCCTCGCTAGCCAAACCTCTATGCTCTTTGTAAAATTGATTATATTGATTTATTGATGTGATTGAACACAAATAATAAGTATCACTGTGCATGCTCTTATACTATTGATTTATTTAGCTCCTTTTGCTGAGTTTGTACTTTATGGAACCATTAGGCTTCTTTTTGCAATGAGGAAAGGGCCCAAGTTAGCCAAATTTTTTGTTATGGACCAGATTTAGGCTCCATCTACACTGCCATATAAAATCCAAATTATCTGCTTTGAACTGGATTATATGACAGTGTAGACCCCTGTAATTCAGTTCAAAGCAGATAACATGGGTTACCTACTTTAATAATCTGGATTATATTACAGTGTAGAAGAGTCCTCAACCAACATGCCCAATGCTCTGAGAAGACTGGAAGCGTAGTGAAAAATATCTGGAGATACTCCATTGAAGAAGACTGATCTATATTCTTAATGTTGCAATTTCATGTGAAGCTGGTTGACTTCAGTGAGCTAATTTTTTCCAGTGGTGCCCAAGAATGATAATATGGTTTGCGGCCTCATCATTATTGCACTGTTGCCTCGAAATCACGCGGCAACAGGAGTGACTGGTCTCGCAAAACCCTCTTATAGTGCTGAGGCAACGGGGACGTCAGGAGGGGAGAGGCTGACTATCCATGAAAGATTACTACTACCATATCATTCTCTACATTAGCCTGCCTCTGTCGGTGACCCGGAAACTCAAGCTGGTGCAGAACGCCACAGCTCGGTTGTTCGCAGGAGCTCCTGTGAGCTGCCACATTATACCAATTCTGCGGGAACTGCACTCACTTCCTATTGAGTACCATTGAGTGTTAGTCTTGACTTTTAAGGCCTTGTATGGTCTGGGGCCAGTGTACCTAAGGGACCGCCTAACCCAGGGGTGCTCACACTTTTTCAGCATGCGAGCTACTTAGAAAACAACCAAGTCAAAATGATCTACCTACCCACTACAAAAATGTGAAACATATAACACAATCTCTGCTTTGAACTGGGTTTTCTGAGTCCACACTGCCATATAATCTGATTCAAAGCAGATAACATTGGATTTTATTCAACTGTGTGGAAAGGACCTCAGATAACCCAGGGCCAGCAGCACTTGGGCGTTGGCGGGAGCCTGCGGGGCGGGACTGAGCCTTCCTCCCGCCCTGCCTGAGATCTACCAGGATGCCCTACGCGATCTACCAGTAGATCGTGATCTACCTAATGAGCACCCCTGGCCTAACCCCATACTGTCCCATGAGAACACTTTGATCTGAAGACTGGACTCTTCTAGTCATGCCCAATGTCAATACCACCTAACTTCAACATGGAAAAGGGTGTTCTCCATCATCAACCCAGTTCTCTGGAGCGCACTACCCCCGGAGGTTCGGGCCTTGCGTAATCTGTTGGCTTTTCGGAAGATCTGCAAGTCGGCCCTATTCTGGCAGGCCTTTGAGTTGTAATGTGCTATCCCCTAGGTCTTGTGTTATCTCTTAGGAATTGTTTTTATCCTTGTGGCTTTATTGCTGTTGTAGATTTGTTGTTTTATTGTGGTGCTTGATGTAAGCCGCCCCGAGCCGGCTGGGAGTGGCGGCCAATAAATCTAACAAATAAATAAATAAAAAATATTAAATATGGTTTTCTGTGGGTGAGCAGATGGCGACTGGATGGCATATATTCTATATCAGAAACTAGAGCTGATGTGGCCTATCCCAGTCTTTCTCAACCAGTGTGCCGTGGCACACTAGTGTGCCGTGACGGACCTCCTGCTGTGTCAAGAGAAAAGCCCTCTGCCCCCCTTCCTCCCCCCCTCCTGCCGAACTCCTGCTGCTTGGGGAGGAGGAGGAAGGGCGAGCAGTGGCGAAGAAAAAGAAGAAGGACCGGGTGCCGCCTCCTTGACCATTTCCCAGCCAGCCTTCAATCCACCATGACTCCCACCATGACTCTTGCCCCTTGCTCGCTGAAGCTGCGTGGAGGAGCCCCTCCCACTGAAGCCCGTCCACCGCTCATGCTCCTCCTGTAGGAGAGCTGAAGCTGGAAGGAGGGGGCGGGGCATGGCGCGGCCTGTAGGAGAGCTGAAGCTGGGGGGAGGGGGCGGGGCATGGCGCGGCCTGGCTCTGCCCCCTCCCCCGGCTTCGGCACTCCCAGCAGCTGCTCCAGCCTTGAGGGGACAGTGCCAAGCCAGCATTGTGCTGGCTCTGGCACCGCTGGCTTGGCACTGCCCCCTCAAGGCTGGAGCAGCTGCTGGGAGAGGTGAAGCCGGGGGTAGGGGGCGGGGCATGGCGCAGCCTGGCTCCGCCCCCTCCCCGGCTTTGGCCAGCCGTTCTTTACTGTGTTAGAGTGTCATTTTGTGTCATTTTAGTTGGTGGTGTGCCCCTAAATTTTTTTAATGTTAAAAGTGTGCCGCGGCTCAACAAAGGTTGGGAAACACTGGCCTATCCAATGCAATATTCTGAATCAGCACCTCAAACAACCAAACCAAATGTAAAGTTCGCCAAAAACTGATTTGTAACCCTTTTGGTACTAATGCCGGAAAGTGGTCCCTGTTTCAGTGATCTCTATTCAAATCGGTCCCTAGTCAAAAAAAAGTGTGGGAACCACCATTCTACAGTGTAAATGCAGCCTGTGTTATAAGTATTCTTTTACCAGCAACTGCTGTCAGATATGCATTTGGAATTCCAAGAACTAAATTATCCACAATCTCACATAATCTTTCACTATTGGAGTATTACTCCTTCAGTGTTACAATTTACTGCCATTGAAATGGCATACTAACAAAGACACATGTAAAGGCATAGCTTTTCAGCAACAGGTGTGCAGAAAACCAACCCAACACTGCAACCTGCAGGTAATATTACAGATGACAGCATTGCTTACGTGTTATAACAATATTTAAAATGAAGTCACTTCTTTGAAGAACGAGGAGAAGACAACTGGATAATTTTCCACTCATCGTCAGAACTCTTAAAATTAAATCTGCCCTGAATCGTTTGTTATAGGGAACGACATTTTGAAATTATAGAGTTGTCATATTTTAACATAGTTGGCTGTATATGATATGATGAAAATATGATAAGAACATATTTTAACACAAAAAATATATAATTAATATGACAACTTGTTTTAAAGGTTCTTGGAAAACACAAAAACGCATACTATTTTGTGAGGAAAACATAAGCAAGAACATCAGAGAAATTTCTCATCTCATAGCAAAAAAATTCCTGAAGAGTGCTAATTCAGATTGAAAAAGGTTGCATGATTGAATTTTTCCCCATGCCTTCTTTTTTCTTACATTCTCAAATGTGTACACACACACACACACACACACACACACACACACACATTTCCTACATGGATCAAACTAAGGTACAGAAAATAGTATACTAAAGATACATTTCCCCCTCTTTACATGTATTTTTTATGTAAGAAAAATAACATTTATATTGATCCAATAACGATTTGATTAATAGTATAATCAAAACTATTTGTCTGGATTAGAAAACAGTTTATAAAAGGACGTTTAAAACAGGCACAGAGAGGGGCCGAGCTTTAGCACAGCAGGTTAACTGCCAGATGCAGTAAATCTAGTCAATTGAAAGGTCAATCCCGATAAGACAGAGATCCTCCAGGTCAGTCGCTCGTCTGATCGGGGTATTGGGTGGCAAGCTGTGCTGGACGGGGTTACACTCCCCTTGAAGTCACAGGTCCGCAGTTTGGGGGTTCTCCTGGACTCAGCGCTAACGCTTGATGCTCAGGTGTCGGCGATGGCTGGGAGAGCCTTCGCACAGTTAAAACTCATGCGCCAAATGCGACCATACCTCGTGAAGTCTGACTTGACCATGGTGGCCCATGCCTTGGTTACCTCTAGATTGGATTACTGCTATGCGCTCTACATGGGGCTTCCCTTGAAGACGGCCCGGAAACTTCAATTGGTCCAACGCTCGGCTGCCAGATTAATAACTGGGGCACGTTACAGGGAGTGGTAAACCCCCCTGTTTAAAGAGCTCCACTGGCTGCCGTTTATTTTCTGAGCCCAATTCAAGGTGCAGGGGATTACCTATAAAGCCCTAAACGGTTTGGGACCCACCTACCTTTGTGACCGGCTCTCCTCCCACGAACCAGCCCAAGCCCTTCGCTCCTCAGGGGAGGCCCTCCTTTCACCCCTGCCAGTCTCACAGTTACAGCTTGTGAGCACTAGGGAGAAAGCCTTCTCCTCTGTGGCCCCCCGTCTTTGGAATTTCCTCCTGGGAGAGATTAGGAATGCCCCCTCACTGGAATCCTTTAAAAAACAACTGAAAACCTGGTTTTTCCACCGGGCTTTGGAGATTAGACTCCCCAAATGCCCCCCGTTTTTGGTGAGACCTTTTCCCCCTATGTGACCCTATATGTTTTGACACTACTCCAGTTATCTCCCCCGAGTTTTTAAACATTTTATATGTACATATGGCTCGCCCTGTCATTTCTGTTTTAGATTTACCTATGTTGTTGTGTTTTCAAAGATGTATTTAGTTTATTGTGTTTATTGCTTTTATTGTGTTTATTGTTTTCTGATTTTTAAAATATTTTTTTCTGATTTGTTGTTCAGGCACGGCCCCATGTAAGCCACTCCGAGTCCCCTTTGGGGAGATGGATGCAGGTTATAAATAAAGTATTATTATTATTATTATTATTGACAGTTGAAGACCAAGTCAGGGTGAGTACCTGACCTTTAGCTCAGCTTCTGTCTACCTAGCAGTTCAAAAGGAAATGTTAGTAGATAAATAGGTACCACTTTAAAGCGGGGAGGTATTTAAGGCACCCATAAGGAAATGCCAGAAAAATGCTGGCAATTTGATCAAGGGGGAAGTTTACAAACAAAGTTCCTCAGCAGGGAAGATGGAGCGACAGCACCTCTCATCCCCACTCACCCGAGCACAAGCCTCTAAGACGCTGAAGATAGGAAAAAGCCTATATATACCTCTATCTATGTACAGTTGTCTGTCTTGTCAGAGTATAATGGCATTGAATGTTTTCCGTATATGTGTTCTGTGATCTGCCCTGAGTGCCCTTTGGGGTGAGAAGGGCAGAATATAAATGCTGTAAATAAATAAATAAATAAATAAATAAATAAATAAATAAATAAATAAATAAATATGTGCTGAAGAAGCTGCAAAGGTCCAGGATGTTTTGCAGTTGGGTTGTGGTCTAATTCTGGTCTACTTTTGCACATTTCCAATCCTACTGTTGAAAGACTATATCACATTTAAATTGATCAGACTCCAAAGCACTTTTACCCACTAACAGCCCATCCTGCCTTCCATATCTTGGATGTAATTTGTCAGGATTCATTTTGTTTTAGGATGTCCACAGTGGTCATTGCCTTTCAGTTCTTATTCCTCTGTTTCAGCTGAGATGCTGTTGTGAGGTATTCGGGCCATTCCATCTCACAAAGAGACTGTGGACAAGTTATACGATCAACTTGGATTGTTGAGAATCAAGCGTGATCTCATGTCATAAGGAACAAGCTCCCAAAACAGGCATTCCTTCAAAAAGGTTGGCAGGATATGGGGAAATTTCAACAATAGTTTCCAGATTTCATCAGCCAGTCATTCTCCCAAGCTCTGATCCCTCCAGGAACTGAACTGCTGGGCTTGAACTGCCGAGCCTAACCGCAGGCTCACTGGAGTGTCTGAATATACCTAGCAAGCTCCTTGGAGCAAAGGGTGATGAACAAAAATAGCCACAACGTTGTGACTTCTTTATAGTATGTACTCTAGAAAGTTCACAGGACATGCTGGAAACAATATTTTTAGCCGGGCTCAAAGAGAGGCACAATTTTAGGAAATACAAACAACCTTCTAGCCCATTGACCTCTAGCTAGCCTGTGCAATAACAATGAAACTTAACAATGCTCTGTGGGGGAAACAGCAAAAACAAAAAGGCAGCTAGGCCAATTCAGCTTCTCTGACCATGACTGTGCTCCATGAATGAGATACAAACAATTATGGGGATATTAGAAGGGTTGTTCAGGTATTAGCATCTCACAGCCCTTACCCCATACACACAACACAACATGGACACAAAAATAACTGCAACTTTTTGTAGGGACTGAGATAGCCTATGAGTATTAGGGTGAGTCTTTTTCTCCTACCCATGTTTCTGGTAGATTTCCCATTATACAATTACCCCAGTGGGAACGATTGTGATATCTCAGGGCCCTTCCACACAGCCATATAATCCAGAATATCAAGGCAGATAATCCACAATATCTGCTTAGAACTGGATTATCTGAGTCCATGCTGCCATATAGTCAGGGCCGGCCTGACCTTTTCCAGGGGAGTACGCGAAGAAAATTTTGGCGCCCCCCCCGGCCGCCGCATCATTTGGTCCCGCTGCTGCCGCCCAGAAGCAACTACCCCATGGGCGCTGCAGTGCCTGTAGACATTTCTGCATGCCCATGCATGGCGCTGTAGATGTTTCTGCGCATGCGGTCGTGGCATGGGGCACTGGGGCCCGCGCCTGCATGCTGGCTCCAAAGCCACAGGCGCGCTCGGGACCCAGTGCCCATGTGCAGACATTCAGCATGCCAGAAGCAACTACAGGCACTGTAGCGCCTGTAGTTGCTTCTGGGCATGCGCGGAAATGTCCGTGCCCGGGAGGTGGGCAGGCAGCCTGTGGGGCCATGCGGCAGGCAGGGCGGGGGCGCGGAAGTGAGGTGGCGCCCCGGCGCCCCTCCCAGCCAGTGACGCCCCGCCCAGCCGGTGGCGCTCTACGCGACTGCTTACATGGCGGAATCGCTTAGACCGCCTCTGCATATAGTCCAGTTCGATGTGGATTTTATGCAGCAGTGTGGAAATCTTCATATACCCCAGAATGATAGCATCTCAACTGCTAATATAGAGTTTGGCACAGTTTTAATAAAGCAGCTTAAATATGGAGATCCCTTTCTTGGCCTTAATGAATTTCATTACATTTGGTAGTTTGGGATATCCTTATTCCTCTCTCAAATGTGGATTTTATTACAGTGTTGTCTCTGGGAATCTCTAGATCCTCCAGTGTGACTCTCTGATGAGCTTCCAGGTGGAAGTTGACCATAGAGTCACTCTGGGAAAAGACAGATTCCTAGAGACAACACCTCTCTAAGAGTCAAGGTTCTGCAGTGCAGCAGCTAAATGTACAGCTGTAGTAGATTAACTATAAATTCCTGGAGATGCGTTCTCCAAGGTAAATAAAATGTAGTTTCTTTATTCCCAGTTTTCCCACTTTTGTGGTGGTCCTGTGCCCCTTATCTCAGCGCATGTGGAGCAGGACTATATTCTGACAGTCAATGAGATTGCAGTAAGAACTTCAAGGAGTGTGCTGGGGCAACTTTTGGGGATACACTTCCTGTTGGATACATCACAATATTGATATCCCAAATTTCCTGCCATAGTAGATCATCAATAAACAACAGGTTTATTGATGAAAAGAACTCCTCTGTTTTTCCCATGGCAGTCAAATATATTCCCAAAAACTATATGAATTCCCAGAGTCCTCTGAGGTTGGGACCAGGGCCGTAGCCAGGATTTTGATTCGGGAGGGGCTGAGTTTGGTTCGGGAGGGGCTGAGACTGAGTAAGTGAGGGTGTACCCTAGCAAACCTTTTGTATTGTTATCCCAGTACCCCCATGCATATGGGATATACTGAGCATGGTGATTATATGATATGAATACACATAACAGTTTAAATAATGTACCAATAAGGCCTTCTCGCGGACCACCCTGAGAATTTTGGGAGGGGCTGAAGCCCCTCAAGCCCCCCCCCCCCCCCGACTACATGCCTGGTTGGGACCATCTCCTACATTCTCTAAAACCCGAGTTTCCTCTTCATCATTGATGATGATATCCTCATTAGCAGTACTAATTACATTTTTGGAGCATCCACATTAGATCTAGGAGTTGACTTACTGTTGGTTCTAGAGAGAATCCTATTGGAACAGCTTTTGGTAAATCAAGAATTTTGAATTCATTAAATTCTGATCTGAATCAAAGATCAGAATGCATCATTTCCCCATGTAGCCCGAGGGGAGGGTGTTCAGGGGCCTTCTCAGGTTGGTCCGAAAGAAGGCCTTACTGGTACATTATTTTAACTGTTATGTTTTTTCATATTATGATCTGGTCACGATGCTCAATATATCCCATATGCATGGGGGTATTGGGATAATGATACAAAAGGTTTGCTAGGGTAGACCCTCTCTCACTCAGACACAGCCCCCCCCCCAAATCCTGGCTAGACAAGGAAACTTAGCAGTGGTTAGAGCTTAATCTCTCACTTGAAGCAAAAGCAACTAAACTAAGGCTATTATGTTTTGCATATATGAAACAACCTGACTAATTGAGAAAGATACTAATATTTATATAAAGGAAGACCGTAGGAAAAGAGCATGTTATAGTTAAAGAAATCATAGCCTTGTGTTTGCAAGACATGAAGAGAGCAGCTCATGACTGGGGTGCTTAGTGTTCTCTCATTCAAAGGGGTTGCTCTAGGACTAGATTAAAGTTGGTTTGATGGAAAATAAGAACACAACAAGTTGGAAAGATATCCAAACCCCAACTTCAGGAAGGTGCCCATCTTCAGCACATTGCTTCATCTAAACCTCTTTCCATTTGATTCTATGAATTTAGTTAGCTAGAATAATAGAATCATAGGGTTGGAAGAGACCTCGTGGGCCGTCCAGGCCCGGATTACCCATAAACCCAACCTAGGCCATGGCCTAGGGGCGCAATCCGAGGGGGGGCGCAATTCACGGACCAAAAAAAAAGTTGAAACAAATAAAAACGCAACACGTTTTTCCCACCCTCCCTCGGCCTCGCCCATAGATGTCTATGAGAGTGGGCCCTGTCCTGAAGACTACACTTCGTCGTGCACCTCTTTCCGCTTCCGTTGCCCTCTCTGCAGGAGAAAGACTACACCTCCCGGCATGCCCAGCGGGAGGTGGCAAGAGCAGAGCCAAGGGGCTTGGCCGGGTGGTGGAGAGAGAGAGAGCGGACTCACGGGGATGGCGGAGGGCGCCAGGAAGGGTCCGACCTTCCAGCTGGGCAGGCCGCGCTTCAAGCAGGTAAGCGCCGGGTTGCCGTGCGACGGGGACCAGGAAGGTCCCGCCGGAGATGGAGTCACTCCCTCAGGTAGCCCGCGTCGCTTGCCTCAGGTGGCCCCGCCCCCATCCCGTTCCCTCATTGGCCCTGCCGGGTGTCACTCTCCCATTTGAATTCCCGCCCTTGGGAAAGCACTTCTGTAATTGGCTCCCGCTTCCCTTGACTTCTCTTTGGGGGCGGTGATTCTGTCTTAGCGTCCTGAGTTTGAGTCCCGCTTCGGGCAGAAAGTGTGACTGTGGAACTCCCTGCCACTGCATTGGGATGGCATTTTAAAAAATGGGCCTGAGCACAGCGCTGCTGCAGGTGGGTCCGGCCCAGGCACCCCGTGAGCCCCGCAGATACACCTGTGATGATTGGCGTGGGTTGTTTTTGATTTATTTGGATATTACTGATCAACTGAGATGTATTGGGCTACCTGAGTGAATTTGAGGTAAGTTGTATGACATGATTTATTTTTAGTGTGGGTCTGAGTGATTGGGGGGGGGGGGTTGCAATAGCGGTTGGCTTAAAGGGGGCGTAATTCCAAAGGGTGGCCTAGGGCGCAAAAAGGTGTTAATCCGGGCCTGGGGCCGTCCAGTCCAACCCCCTGCCAAGAAGAAGGACAATCATGTTCATAATTAAGTCAAGGCAATTGAACTTTTCTCCCATATCCCAGAAAGTGCACAAAGGATTGCAAATGTAGCTACAGGACCACAAGATGAATATGGTTGTCACAGTCTAACATTGGCTATGTTTTAATGTATATGTTTTTTTATAATTTGTTGTTGATATGGTATCGAATTGTTGCCTTTTGCAGGGCTGCTCTGAGTTGGGGTGAGAAGGACAGGGTATAAATACTATAAGTAAGTAAGTAAATAAATATCATTTGTGCAATTGACAATAGGCATGCTTAAAGGATAAACTGAGAGGTTGGGGAGAAGGAAGAACCAGCAAAGCCATTTGTATTATATTACTTGTACGAGAAATGTGGGCATGGGAAATAGAGGTGTTTTGCCTCAAGGTGCTTTTGCTAATAAATGATCTGGCAAGTGTAAGTACTTTACCATATGATGTCAGATTTCATTATGTGCATGGGGTATTTATGGCCTTGTAAAGCTGTAGACAAGGAAATTGTTGCCGAAATAAAGTTTCAGGCCTTTAAACATAACCATTCTGTTAAGAGATTGTACACATATATAAGGGGCTCTGTGTGGTTGGTGGGTGGGTCTCCATATATGCAGACATTTTAGGGTCCTACTTGCTGGTACTTATAAATAATGTTCTCAAATTGGTTAGATCTAAATGAGATCTAGAACGTTGAGAGAGTATATGAAGACAGAAATTCAGACCCTACCACCCTTCCTGTCATCAAAAAAGGAGCAGATTTAGCCACAGCGATGGGGACAGTAAAAAGAGGCAATAAAATCATAGTTCTTCATGTGCAGGAAATAAGTATTTCCCTTGAGAGCCAATTTGTCCCATCACAGGAAGTTCTCCTGCTGTCGGGTAAATCTGGATGTTCTGATAAGCAAGTGTCCCAATGAAGACTCAGGCTCCTTCAACACTGCTCTATATCCTAATATCTGATCCCAGATTATCTGCTTTAAACTAGGTTATATGAGGCTCCATTGCCAGATAACTTGGGATCAACAGATAATCTGGGATCAGATCCTGGGATCAGTGTGGAAGGGCCCCAAATTGCAGGAAATTAGATCAGTGCTTCCCAACCAATGTGCCGTGGCACACTAGTGTGCCGTGAGCGATCATCGGGTGTGCCATGAGAAATTGGAACCTCCAATGCCCTTTTGTTCCCCCTCCTGCCGAACGCTTTTTCTTCTCCACTCGGGCTCCCTTCTTCCCATCCTTGCTCTGCTTGCATTGCCTTGCTTTGCTTTGGGGCGAGTCTGCGCAGTAGCACCCGCACCGGTCACGTCTTCCTCCCTCCCGCCTCCCCTCCTGAACACGCTCACGCTGCCCCCTTGGATCAAAATGGCGGCAGAAGCGGCAGTGTAGAAGAAAAAGTAAGTGTTCGGCAGGAGGGGGAAGAAAGGGCATGAAGAGGAAGGGGGAGGAAGAGGTCTCTGTGGAAAGCAGGCATGGGCAAACTTGGACCTTCCAGGTGTTTTGGACTTCAACTCCCACCATTCCTAGCAGCCTCGGGCTCTTTTCCTCCCCTCCCCCTCAGCCACTTAAGCAGGAAAGGGCCTCAGGCTGTTAGGAATGGTGGGAGTTGAAGACCAAAGCACCCAGAGGGCCGAAGTTTTCCCATGCCTGTTTTAGGGACCTTAAAGTGGTGAGCCTCCTTCCAGCATTATGATTCTGGATAGAAAACAAACAACAACATAACATAACATTGTTTGAGTCCACAGTGTTCTCTGGGTGTAGGTGAACTACAACTTCCAAACTCAAGGTCAATTCCCAAGCAAAGCCTTTCAGTACTTTCTGTTGGTAATGAGAGTTCAATATGCCAAGTTTGAGTCAATTCCATTGTTGCAAGAGTTCAGGATGCTCTTTGATTGTGTGTTAACTATAAATCCCAGAAACTGTAACTCCCAAATGTCAAGGTCTATTTCCCCCAAACTCCATCTGTGTTCACATTTGGGCATATTTAATATTCATGCCAAGTTTGCTCCTGATCCAACATTGCTTGAATCCACAGTGCTCTCTGGATATAGGTGAACTACAACTCCAAAACTCAAGGTTAATGCCCACCATAGCATTTTCTCTTGGTTATGGGAGTTCTGTGTGGGAAGTTTGTGTCTTTCTACCATAGGATATCTATGTTGTGTCCAGGTTTCACACTGAGCGTATAAATACAGTTAAAAACATATTAACTATATGTATTACTGTGTTAGAGTGTCATTTTGTGCCATTTTGGTTGGTGGTGTGCCCCAGGATTTTGTACATGTAAAAAATGTGCCGCGGCTCAAAAAAGGTTGAAAAAACACTGAATTAGATAATGCTACCTTGTTCTTAGATTGGAAGACCCTTGTGATCTCTTCAAGCTGATTCTATGATTCTCAGCCAATACAGCCAATGGTCATGCTGGCTGGGGATTCAAGGAAGTACAGTCCATAAACGGGAATGTCCCTAAGCTCTCTTTGATCTGTGCTAGAATAGAATACTCTAAGTACATTTCATTTTAGGTATTAACGCTGCCAAACTTAAAATATATCATTCATTCTGCACTAATCCGGATACCTTGATGTACATATGCACTCAATTTCAGCTGTCTTGGTAGTATAGAAATAACTATTTCAGGAAGAACTTGATATGTCATATAGACTTTCTGCAAAGTCATAATCTAAGTGCTCATGGTTATGGAGTCAAGACATCACCATCCATGAAAAAGTGAAAATTGTAAGAAAGCTTGAGAAATCACAAAGTGCACAGAATGTATAGAAAGTTCACAGAAAGGAAAAAATCAACATTTTGTTATAGGATTTGTTTCTATAGAATCATTACCAATTCTAATTGGCTGTAGCACAGCAGGTTAACCACCAACTGTAAGTAATCTTCCCAATTGAAAAGTTGGCAGTTTGAAGCCTGGGTCAGGGTTGAGCACCTGACCTTCAGCCCAGCTCTCTGCCCAACTAGCAGATTGAAAATAGCTGTGAGCAGATAAATACATATCGCTTAAGCGGGGAGGTATTTTAATGGTGCTGTAATGAGATATCTAATTATAATATAGGTTATGAATACGTTTATTAAGGTTAGCATATTGTAAGCACAGGTCTGCTTAAGCTGCAGCTGCTGTGTTGATGCATTGCCATAGCAACCAAGTTTGCTGTAGAAATGTATCTAGTTTAGCAGAGAGCAGGAGTCAAATAGGGCAGACCTAACTACTAACAGGAGTAGAGTGGACATTTTTAAAAGTTAGCCAGTCTTTGGCTGGAGGAGCCAAAGGAAGGTTGATTTTAGCTATGATGGAGCTAGACCAAGTAGTTTAAGTTTTCAGCCTTGGATTCAGAGGGTTAAATGAACCAGTATTGAATTAGTAATTAGCTTGTGAGCTAAGGGAAAGGAATTCCCAGTAATATTTTGTGTCTTCAGTGGGAGAACTGAAGTAAATAAAGGGCCAAACTGTGCCTAAGTGTTAGTCAATGGAACTGAAGATAGAAGTGTATTTTGGGAGACAAATTTCCACTTGACCTTTCACTTGGATGAGGAAACTACAGGATTGTATTTGCCCAGTCAGAAGACTGAGAAAAAAATAACATTTTAAAGTACAGCAAATTATTAAAGTCAGCTTGGCAGGGAGATAAGCCAAACTGGAAGTTATATAAAAATGTTTCAAAGGTTCATGATATATAAGTTAATTGTATATTAAGGAATACTGAGAAGAAGCCACTGTGTAACCATAAAGCTTTATGTGCCTGGGAATCCTCAAATAAATATTTCTTTGTTCAATTTCTTATAACAAAGATTTGTGTCCAGTTTCTGAGGTGAAGATTTGCTTTAAAGAAGACGGCTGAAGATATTGTGGAACAGGATTCAGTATATGGTGTTTCGTTACACATTTCAAAGTGTCTCAGACAAAAATCTTTTAAAAGCCAAACCTCTCTCATCTCAAGTCTCCATCGCACGCCTTAGTCACACATACCACCATTATACTATTCCCCTCCTCACTGCCCTATTTGTTATATCTTCGTAACTTTATTACAGGCGCCATAAGGAAATACCAGAAAATGCTAGAGATTTGATTTTAAAAGGAGGAAGTCTGTGAACAGGACTCTTCGACATGAAGGATGGAACGACAGCAACCCCCATGACCGGAATCGAGCACAACCTCCAAGACACTGAAGATGGGAAAAGCCTATATACCTCTATCTGTACTGCTGTCTGTCGTATATGTGTTCTGTGATCTGCTTTGAGTCCTCTTCTGGGTGAGAAGAGTTGGAATATAAATTGTGTTATATGGTGTAATCAGAAGGAAAGCTTTAGCAATCCTCTTCCTGGAACTCTAGCTTGCTATAAACTGGAAGATTTTTAGTTTGAAGAAAAAACCAAGAACAGCCACCCAAAAAGAAAAACAATTGCAATGCTGAATTGCCCGACAAAGCCCTAAGGCAAGGAAAAGCCTGGGCATAAGAAGAGTTCACACAGCAGCTACTCCTCAAGTCACAATCTGGAAAGCTACTTCAGGAAGAAGCAATACAATGACAGGCTAAAGTCAGCCATGACAGTGCAGTGATGGAGTGATGCTCGGGATCCTAAGCTTCAGCATGTCAGGGCTGTATTTATGACTGGTCAGGTTCTACCAAGAGTTTGTGCCATCAAAGAGGGGTTAGTTTATCCTAGATTGGTGATATTTCCAATTTATGGTGATTCTATCTCAAGGTTTTCTTAGCAAGATTTTTTCAAAGGAGGTTCATGATTGGCTTCCACTTAGGCTGAAGCCCCATCTACACTGCCATATAAAATACAGATTATCTGCTCTGAACTGGATTATATGGCAGTGTAGACTCATATAATCTAGTTCAAAGCAGATAATGTGGATAATCTGCTTTGATAATCTGGATTATATGGCAATGTAGATACAGCCTGATACATTGAGGCTCGCCCAGCCAAAGGGTTTATTTGGCTCAACACTCAAACCACTACTCCATGCTGGTTGCTTGTTAGAATTATAGCATTTTCATATTTGTCCAATTTTCGGAAAATCAAGTCTATTGAAAGTAATAATTATAATCCTATCTATTTTTAGTCAAAATCAAATCCATTCTGTTTAAATGAGGCTTAAGACAACTGCATAGGTTCCTACATGTTAAATGTTTTTTGGGGAAAGGAATAAACCAAAATTTATTTATTTATTTACTTACTTATTTACTTCATTTATATTCTGCCCTTTCTCACCCGCAGGGGGACTCAGGGCGGATCATAATGCACATATACAGGCAAACATTCAATGCCATTGACACACAACATATATAGACAGACATAGAGGCAATTTAACATTCCAGAAGTCAGTTAAATTTAGCCTCCCCACAAAGTGGTACCTAAATTTCCTACTTGACAGATGCAACTGTCTTTCGGGTTGCAAAGGTCAACAATGAGCTACACAAATTGGTCGAGAGCTCACCCCAACCCAGGCAGGCCTCGAACTCATGATCTTCTGGTCAGTAGAGATCTTATGCAGCTGACACCCAGCCAGTTGTGCCACATTCCCGGTGCTAACAGATATGATTCAAATTTAATACGATTGACCCCATCCCTCCTAGCATTTAGGGGAAAAAGTAAAATCTTGGCTATGGGACCAGGCCTTTGCACACTAGCAGAACGCAGCACTGTGGACTGGAATAGGAATGGCTAAATGATTGACGAGAATATGGATAATTGTTTAAAAACATAGATTTACGGAGGAACACGGTTTTTAATTTAAGTGTTGAATATTTGCTTGTTTTAACTGTTATTTTAATGATATATGTTTTTAGGATTTATATTGTATGTTTAAGCATTGAATTGCTGCCTTGTTGGCTACCCTGAGTCAGGGTAGAAGCCCCCAAATTATTTATTTATTTATTTTGGGATTTAAATTGGGGATCGGGATAGAAGCATTGCAAATAAATAATAATAATAATACGCTGTTAGCAATGACACCATTTGTTCACAGGGTTTCATTCTATTTTGAAGTTATGCCATCGAGGAATCTGCGTGTCTACACAAAAACAGTAAAAAGGAAACAAATTAGTCTCAAGATAGGAGCCCCCAGTGGCGCAGTGGGTTAAACCCTTGTGCCAGCAGGACTGTAGATCTACAGGTAAACCTTCGGGGAGAGCACAGATGAGCTCCCTCTGTCAGCTGTAGCTCCTCATGAAGGGATAATGGAGAAGCCTCCCACAAGGATGGTAAAACATCAAAAATATCCGGCCGTCCCCTGGAGAACATCCTTGCAGACGGCCAATTCTCTCACACCAGAAGCGACTTGCAGTTTCTCAAGTTGCTCCTGACATAAAAAAAAAGTCTCAAGATTGCAATAATTAGCAGGCCAAAATGTGCCTGTTTTGGGGAGAGGCAGAAGAATCCAGCAGAATCATTCAGAAAAGTCATCTAGGTCCAAGAAAGGAAAGCAGGTGATGGGGTTGGGTTTTAACATGTCTCGGGGATGTTCTCAGTACAGGCCAGTTGCCACTCGACCCTTTATCAGCCACTTTAAAAGGCTTTAGTACTACACACTTATGGGGACACTACAGGGATCAAGTTGGGATGTTAACGTTATCTTAGTTTCTGCAAGAATTGAGCACCCCCTAGCGGAAAGGAGAAACAGAAGGGGGGAGAGAGAAAGAGAGAGTTCTTTGATCTGATTTCTCTTTCTCCCACTTCCTGAAGGGAGAAGCAATAATTTCTGTATCGAATTTCTTTACCTCCATAAGATCTCCAATTATATGCGCACACACAGACTGAAGGATTCTCAAATGTTATTATTTGCTTGTGGTCTTCCAGCTGAGACTGTCCAGATGCTGTTGGGCTGTAATTTCCACCACCCCTCACTATTAGCCATGCTGCCTTGGACAAATAATAATAATAATAATACACTTTATTTATATTCCGCTCTTCTCACCCCGAAGGGGACTCAGAGCGGAAGTACACATACTTAGGAGACAATCCCTGCCGTTTTCCACATACACACACATAGACGAACAGAGGCAAACTCTGGCCACCAGGGGGAGCTGACGCACTCCTCATCTCTCAGCGTTCCCAGCATCCCTTGTTGTTCCTTCCGCATTCCTCAGCATTCCTGGAGATCTTTAATGGCCTCATAATTCAGTCAAAATTTGCCTCCCCACTTAATGTGGTACCTTTATCTCCTACTTGACAGAGGCAACTGTCTTTTGCGTTTGCAAAGGTTGACAGCAGGCTACACTTAAAGGTCGAGCACTCACCTCGACCCAGGCAGGCCTCGAACTCATGACCTATTGGTCAGAGAGATCTTATGCAGCTGACATTTAGCCAGCTGCGCCACATTCCCGGTGCAAATGGGAAGCATAAACCAAAAGGACCCCTGGATGTGATAGTGTAGGGCTTTGCATGTCTGACTATGACTCTGGACACCAGAATTCAAATAATCGCTCAGCTGTAGAAATCCACTAAGTGATCTTAGGTGAATCCCACTCAACCTCAGAGGAAAGCAATGGCAAACCCCTTCTTGAAGATATTTCTTTTCATGCCAGGAGCAACTTGAGAAACTGCAAGTCACTTCTGGTGTGAGAGAATTGGTGGTCTGCAAGGACGTTGCCCAAGGGACACCCAGATGTTTTACCATCCTGTGGGAGGTTTCTCTCATGTCTGGAGCTGACAGATGGGGAGCTCACCCTGTTTTCCAGATTTGTCCAGAGGAAGTGACTAAAATGATCAAAGGTCTAGGAAGTCCAATGAGGAGTGTCTTAAAGAGCTGGGTATGTTTAGCCTCAGGAGAGGAGGTTGAGAGGAGACATGACAGCTGTGTTTAAATATTTATTTATTTATTCGTATTTGTTTGCCGCCCTTCTCAATGGCTCGGGGCGGCTCACAACATGTTCATAAAAACAACCAAATACAGTAAAAGTTAAAACCACAATTAAAACAACAGATAAAAAGGCGCACTAGGCCGCATATTAGAAACACTGGATAATACAAGTTGGCGGTGTGCAAAATAAGACTGCAATTCATCCAACCCCAAGACCCCCGAAAGGAGTCGGGCTGCAGCGTTCTGCACCAGCTTGAGTTTCCGGATCACCGACAAAGGAAGGCCAATGTACAGAGCGTTACAGTAGTCTAGCCTTGAGATGACCGTAGCTTGGACCACTGTGACCAGGTCGCGACGGGACAAGTAGGGGGCCAGCTTCCTCGCCTGGCGGAGGTGGAAAAACGCCACTCTGCTGACGGTGGAGACATGGGCCTCCATCGACAACAGAGGGTCCAGGGTTACCCCAAGGCTCTTAACGGATGACGACGGGCGTAATGTCATGCCGCCCAGGGTCGGAAGCTGAACATCCCCACTGCCTGGGCAACCAAGTCACAGGATCTCTGTCTTTGCCGGATTCGCCTTCAACCTACTGGCTTGAAAGGATGTGATAAGGTAGAGATAGTAGGCTTGTTTTCTGCTGCCCTGGAAACTAGAACTCAGTGGAACAATAGGTTCAAATTACAGGACAGGAGATTCCACCTGAACATTAGGACGAACTTCCTGACTGGGAGAGCTGTTCAACAGTGGAACTCTCTGCCTCAGAAAGTAGTGAAGGCGCCTTCTTTGGAGACTTTTAAACAGAGGCTGGATGGCCATCTGTCAGGGGTGCTTTGATTGTGTTTTTCCTGCATGGTAGGGAGTTGGGCTAGATGGCCCGTGTCGTCTTTTTCATCTCTATGAGTCTATGACTATGAACAAATATTGCCAAGCAACCCCTTGCCTTAGGGTTAACTTAAGTTGGAAACAACTTGAAAGCACAGTTAAAAAGCCATCTCCCACACAAGTCTGAAGAAGTAATTAACCTATTAATAGTTCCTCCCATCAGGTTCTTTTGGTTCTTTTGTGTTGGAGTTACCCATTATTACCAGGTCAATGTTGTTTCCCAAATTTGGCCAGTACACAGTATAAAAATGTTTCCTGGCTCATAGCCCAGGAAACATTTTCCCCTAATAATAACCAGTACGTAACACTGGGCAACATGGCAATCAAAGTTCAGCATTTGAAATCATGTGAGGAATGTGGGGGGCTATTTGGGGTTCCTTGAACTTTTCCCATTTGTCATAAAACAGATTAAAGAAAAGTAGAGAAGTCTCTGAGAACAATGGCTCTGTGTGTTTGTGTTTTAATAAACTTCCTACTTTTTACTCTATACAAATGACAGGCTGTATCAGTGAACTTGGTACAATATTGGTCAAATATGAGCACAAGAATTTTGCATACCAATCTCTATCATTTGAGATTGGCAGGGGAGGCCCTTCTCTCGGCGCGGTTGGTGGGGACGAGAGAGGGGGCCTTCTCTATAATGGCTCCCCAGCTCCGGAATACCCTCCCAAAAGAGATTAGGTTAGCCCCCATCATTGAATCTTTCCAATCCGGCCTAAAAACATGGTTTTTTAAACAGACTTTTGGCCTCGAGTAGGTTGAAATGAGGTTGACACTCTGGTACTTGATGGGAATTGATGACAGCTAGTTTAAACTATAGATGGTCTGTATTTTAAAATTGTGTTATTTTATTTTATACTAGCTTGGGGACCCGGCCCTGCCCGGGTCATTTGAGAAGTGCAGCAGGATGTAGAGTGGGTCATGGGGGCTCTGTGTGCCAAGTTTAGTCTTGATCCATCATTATTGGGAGTTGCAGTGGTATCATGAAATTACTGAAGGTAGTGCAAGTCCCATCATCTCTGTGTGTCCCGTCCCCCAAAGTGTAGTAGGATGTAGATTGGGTCATGGGGGCTCTGTGTGCTAAGTTTGGTCTGTATTGGTGAATGGATGAGGGATGCATTGTTTTTCGGAAGTGAGTGAAGGTACTTCAAGTCCCATCATCCGTGGTCCGTCTCACAGTAAACTGCACCAGGCTGTAGAGTGGGTCATGAGGGCTCTGTGTGCCAGAATTGGTGTTGATCAGTCATTGGATTAGGTTTGTAGCAGGATTGGGAAGTGAGGGAAGGTACTGCAAGTCCCATCATCCATGTTCTGTCCCCCTCCAAACTTCAGTAGGCAGTAGAGTGGGTCACTGGGGCTCTGTGTGCCAAGTGTGGACTTTCTCGGTGTTTGTTGGGGGCCACAGTGGTCTGTGGGAACAGAGGGGTGTAAAAGTACTACAAATCCCATCATCCATTGTCAGTCCTCCCCCAAACCTCACCAGGACGTGAAGGCAGTCATGGGGGTTATGTATGCCAAGTTTGGTCTCGATCAGTGATTGGATGAGGGTTGCAGCGGACTTGGGAAGTGAGTAGAGGCACTTCAAGTCCCATCATCCATGGCCCACCCTCCTCCGAACTGCACCAGGACGTAGAGTGGGTCTGGTGCCCTGGCCTGTGAAAGTGGTCTCATGCCCTGGCCTGTGAAAGTGGCTGCCACATATCCGCCCTGGCCTGTGAAAGTATACCGGTGTAAAACAGAAAGGAGTAAAAAAAAATGGAAAAGGCCTGCATGGAATTAGCAGTAAGGTCCAATGAGGCTGGGTGAGGGGGCTTTGGCCAGAATTATTTATATAAGCATTAAAAGGCATTAGAGAAAGGTATTTATTGTTTTCTCTTGTGTCTTTTGAGTGAAGTAGGGCCTTACCTTGTAGAGTGACAGTGCCTGTTCTAAAGATCCTGTCAGAAGCTGCCTTTCTCTGACACTGTGTTGAAGAGGGAAGATGGATGCCTCTTTTGGGCCTATCTGGGAGAAGGGGATTTGTAGGGGCTACAATGTTTTCTGGGAAGTGAATTGGGATGCAAATCCCATCATTCGTCGGCCATTCTGCCCTAAACTCTATTTTGGGGCCTGTAATGTTATGGCCTGCTATTGGTAACTTTAAAAGGCCGAATGGCAGGCAGCCGTTTTCTAAAAGCTGAGGGGGAGGAGAATACAGGAATCCATTTTGTTTTCACAGAGCCAAGTGGGGAGGGAATGTTGATGGTGCATTTTTTCCCCTCAGTGGGAAGAAATCCTGTTGTTTGAATGTAGAGGCCTGGATTCTGGGTTGCTGGCTTTTTTCCCCTCAGTGGGAAGAAATCCTGTTGTTTGAATGTAGAGGCCTGATTATGGGTTGCTGGCTTTTTTCCCCTCAGTGGGAAGAAATCCTGTTGTTTGAATGTAGAGGCCTGATTCTGGGTTGCTGGCTTTTCCCCCTCAGTGGGAAGAAATCCTGTTGTTTGACTGTAGAGGCCTGGATTCTGGGATGCTGGCTAATCAGTGGCTAGCAATGCCCTCTGTCTGGTGCCAGTGGCGAGGCTGTCCAATCAAAGGACTTTATGCAAATAGCTGCCACATATCCGTCCTTCCGCCCTCCGCATACACACATACACACAAACATTCCGTTTTATAAAGGTATACAGATACAGATGTTGATAACTGTTGTTTTATAACTTTATATCTGATATTGTTTTATACTCATGTACCATTTACTGTATGTTATATTGCACTTGGGAGTGTCTTGTAAGCCACCCCATGTCCCTTTTGGGAAATGGTGGCAGGATATTATTATTATTATTATTATTATTATTATTATTATTTCCACAAGGATAATCCAAAATGTTTGTTTATTTATTTATTTCATTTACAGCATTTTTACCCCGCCCTTCTCGACCCCCGCGGGGGGACTCTGTTGCAGTGGTGCAATGGGTTACACCATTGAGTAGCTCGACTTGCTGACCAGAAGGTTGGTGGTTCTAATCCACAGGATGGGGTGAGCTCTCACTGTTAGCCCCAGCTCCTGCCAACCTAGAAGTTCAAAAACGTGCAAATGTGAGTAGATCAATAACTACTACCTAGAAGACATGGACAATCCATGGTTCTAAAGTACTTACAAAACTAAAGTTTTGGTGGTGAACAGTAGAGGGCGCTGGTGCTTTGTTTCTACAGTATTGCTAAAGTTCTGATGGTGAAAATTACAGGACTCTAACAAAACTTTCAAAATTTCATTATAAATGGCAGTTCCTAATTGGTTCTGTCATAAAAAAAATCACCAGCAATGAAATAATGAAATTTTGAAAGTTTTGTTAGAGTTCCAATGTACCAGTAAGGCCTTCTCGCGGACCACCCTGAGAATTTGGGGGGGGGGGCTGAAACCCCTCAAACCCCAACCCCCCCCCCCCCAGCTACATGCCTGCCCCCAATCCCACCGGAATTGAAATTTGGGTGTATTGGGTATTTTGCCAAATTTGGTCCAGTGACTGAAAATATCAGATATTTACATTATGATTCAATTACAGTTATCCTCTCCATTGGTGCCCCCTTGCAGTGGCTGCAGAGCTGTTTGGGCTGGAAGTCAGCCTGAAGAAAATGGAAGTTCTCTACCAGCCCGCACCACAGGAAGAACACCATCATCCCCACGTCAACATAGGCAAATCTGTGCTTGAGTCTGTTCAGCAGTTCACCTATCTGGGAAGCATCATCTCTTCAGACGCCAAGATTGATAAAGAGATAGATCACAGATTAGCAAAAGCATATTGTGCATTCAGAAGGCTTCACAAAAGAGTCTGGAGCAACAAGCACCTGAGGCAAAGCACCAAAATCAGTGTGTACAGAGCTACCGTACTGTCTATTCTCCTCTATGGGTCTGAAACATGGGTCACCTATTGTCAACACCTACAACTCCTTGAACACTATCACCAGCGCTGTCTTCACACAATCCTAACTATATACTGGACCAACTATGTGATGAATGTTGCTGTCCTTGAGCAAGCAGGGATCACCAGCATTGAGGCCATGCTATTGAGAACTCAGCTGCGTTGGGCAGGGCATGTCTCTAGGATGGAGGACCACCGCCTCCCAAAGATACTACTCTATGGTGAACTTGCCACGGGTCAGCGCAAGAGAGGCACCCCCAAAAAGAGTTATAAGGGCTCCCTGAAACAACATCTCAGGCTCGGTCAGATTGATCACCAACAATGGTCTACCCTGGCCTCACATCGGGAGGCATGGAGACGCACTATCCACGATGCTGCGGCCTCTTTCGAGAAGACACGCCGAATGGGTCTCGAAGAGAAATGACAATGCAGAAAGAACCGCAACTTGGAAACAACATCACCCAAGGAGACTTTCTGCTGTGCTTTCTGCAACCAAACTTGCCTATCTCAGATTGGCCTTTTTAGTCATCAATGCGCTTGTAAAAAGCGTGGGATGAGTCCTTCCTAAGAATCTTTGTTCGCAAAGTAATGCCGAGAAATATGAGAAATAACAGTTATGAAGTAGCAGTGACAATAATTTTATGATGGGGGGGACCATGTGGAGGGCAATCATCCCTTCTTTGTTTGTTTGTTTGTTTGTTTATTTATTCTGTTTTATATTCTGCTCCTCCCTGCAGGCTCAGGGTGGATCACAACATGCAATGAAACATACAATAAATCACAGAGTATAACAATGATAAAATAGCAGGAATTACAGATTCCTAACACTCATAGACATAAGCATGCCATACATTTCAGATTTAACTAAAAGCAAGCCTAAAAAGGGCGGTCTTGCACGCCCTTCGAAAGGGGACGAGTTCTGAAATCGCACGGGTATGGTCTGGAAGAGAGTTCCATAGCACAGGGGCCGCAGCATTAGTGGAATTCAGAATACTCTTTGATTGTAGGTAAACTATAAATCCCAGCAACTACAACTCTCAAATGACAAAATCAATCCCCCAACCAGGCCTGTAGCCAGGATTTTGATTCCGGGGGCGGGGGGGCTGAGTTTGATTTGGGGGGGGGCTGAGTCTGAGTGAGAGGGAGTCTACCCTAGCAAATCTTTTGTATCATTATCCCAATACCCCCATGCATATGGGATATATTGAGCATGGTGATCACATCATGATATGAATAAATATAACAGTTTAAATAATGTACCAGTAAGGCCATCTTGCGGACCACCCTGAGACTACCAGTAAGGCCATCTTGCGGACCACCCCCCCCACACACACACACACACTCCCCAGCTACATGCCTGTCCCCAACCCCACCAGAATTGAAATTTTGGTGTATTGGGTATTTCCGCCAAATTTGGTCCAGTGACTGAAAATATCAGATATTTACATTATGATTCAATTACAGTTATCCTCTCCATTGGTGCCCCCTTGCAGTGGCTGCAGAGCTGTTTGGGCTGGAAGTCAGCCTGAAGAAAACGGAAGTTCTGCTATGTAATCTCTCTATTCTATACCATTTTTGTTTGGTCCATGCATAAAAGGCTGCCAACTGAAGGCAGCATCTTTGGGAAAGGAAGGCCTAAGGAAACCCCCTTATGGAATGAGTAAGCACTCCTGCAATCCCAACCAGGCACTTTGGAGTGTGCTAGACAGCCAGGTCCCAATCTCACATAACACCATCATTTGGAGGTTTCTGTGGTTTTGTGCTACGCAGTTTCTTCCATTTTCCAAATGTTGAAATCCCTCCCCTGAAGCTTGTCCACTGGATTTTAAGAGGCTTCGATTAAAACATGTTGGTATTTGGGGTGCCATCCTGCGTTGTCTTGGAAATTCAGCCTGTAAAGCTCTTCTCATGCCTTGAAAACACACCGCTCTGGATGAAAGTGAAACCTGCAAGGGTGAAAAACTGAGAGACTGTTGATTTAGGAGCAAGAAATGAGACCTCAAAGTGTTGTTCTGAGCATTTTCTACAACAATGGAACCCACAACACAGTTATAGCAATGCACTTTGATTTAGGACATTTGGTTCTCGTTTACTTCGATGGAACAAAATTGCTTCCTCGGTTTTTTGGCTTTAACTGGCATTCTGAATCCAAACATGCTTCCTGGGAGGTAAGTTCCTTTGAAATCAGGGAAATTCCAGTGTTATAGACTTCAGCACAATTGATGTCCTGACATTTCCCCCATGTCCCTCCACATGCTTTCTTCATCGGCTCTGGTTCTCCTGTCACTTGGGGCCTGGCTATCCGCATGCAGTGCTTTTTCAATGGTGGCCTCTCCCTGTGAAATGTCATATAAAATTTGACTTTATAATATGATGATATTTGAACTTTTTAAAGGGAAACCATTGGCTCCAATTTTTTAAAAAACAACAATGCATACATATATTTATTTATTTTACTATTTATAACCCACCTTTCGTCCAGTGAGCTCAAGGAGCTCTACGTCTCCCTACCACATCCTATAATAAGTAATCTTGAGGCCCCTTCTACACTGCCATGTAATCCAGATTATCAAATCAGATAATCCATATGATCTGTTTTGAACTGGATTATATGAGTCTACATTGCCATATATTTATTTATTTATTTATTTCACATTTATACACCACCACTCCCCAAAGGCTCGGAGCGGTTTACAATATTATGCATAAATCCAAGGGTAGAATACAGTATTGACAAAACTAACTAATAAGTTCTAAAAAGTGAAATATAATATAACTAGCTAACAGTAATATATTCAGTCTAGTGATAGTAGCCTAACTAGGGTTCGCAGCTTTCCCAGGAGGAGGGAGGCTCGGATCCAAGGATCAAGTAAGACCCAAGGGTGCTTGAGGCGCCCTAGGTAGAGTCCATTTCACAAAGGGCTGCTGGTTCAGGCTAGCTGGTTTCCTCTGAGTTCCAGGAAGGGGGGTGCACCACCCGAAGATGGAAGGTAGACTCCCGGTTGGGAGGACGCTGGCCTCGCTAGTTTCACTCCGGGTGTTGTCACTCGGCTCCAGCACCCAGAGCTCACGCCCCAGAAGACCCTGGTGCCAAAGTGTCGATGGCGGGCATCACCTCGCTGAAGTCCATATCCAGGGGGAAGCCCCGTCTTGGTTTCCGATGTCCTTGAAATGGCTCCCAGAATGCTCTGGGGGAGCTCCGCTGTTCCGCTTGCAGAACCCAGGAGTCCTTGGTGAAGAGTGCCGGAAGCCGAGGTCCTAGGCAAACACCGCCTTCGTCTCCTCCCCGCTTGTCAGCCGCGCCTGCAACCTCTAGGTTATCGTTGGGGGAAAGGCCCAAGGGTGGCCTCCTCCTCGGCATCTCCAAGGTCAGCCATCATCTTCTGCTGTCTTCCCAAGGCCTGTCTTTCTGATAGGGAGAGACAGCGACGTCTTCGGCAATTCTCCAGCGCTCGAAGCGCTATCGGAAAATCAAAGTCCACCTCCGGGGCCCTGGGGACATCCAGCATCTCTAATCCCAGGCCACCGGGCCTCAGCCTCTCAGCCTCTGGTGATACCGAAGAGACACGTAGCTTCCTCGTCGCCCCCAGGTCCCCCTCCGCTAGCCTCCCCTCCTTCCCCGTCCATCCTTCCGTGAGGCTCTCTGCCGATAGGTCCCAGGAGTGGTCCCAATCCATCTCCGGGGACTCTCGCCAACTGGTAGGAGGGTCTGCGGGTGTCTTAGGCTCAGCACAGGTGTAGCGGGGATGTAGAGTGTCAAGTTCCATCAGCATATCTCCAAATTTCTTAACACATAGGATTAGCTGGTTGAATTCAGCTCGGAGATATACAATAGTGGGTGGGTCGATCTTCCTGGTGCTCAACCCATTGCAGGGGGGCTGCCCAGGAATCCCACAAGCAGCCGGTACGGGCAGCTTCCCCCACTTCAGGGGGGTTTGGTCCGGCGGCTCTCTCTTTCCCAGCTTCCTTAATATTTTAGCAGTAGTTGCAGTTACTGGTCGGAGGACCCAGTACCTCCCTGGTCCCTTCAGTTCCGACTTCGGCTTCCAAGATAATGTCTCCTTGGACCGAAGATCTGGCTGCAGAGTCAGGTCAATTCCCAGGCTATTGGGGGATCGGGGATCGCTACCAACCAGTTTCAAAAGTTGGGGATCCAACTCTAAGCCTCCCAGCAGGTTACTGTGGTTCTGCCATGTCATATTTGTGTAGGCAGGCAGGCTCAGTCGGAGCGCTCCTAAAGGCTGCTCTACGACAGGCACCATCTTTCTATGATTTCTATGATATAATCCATAAAAGTCCAGTTCAAAGCAGATAATCTGTCTAATGCATAACGAACACAATACTAAATACACACATTGACTTCTAAAATGGATAATCTAGATCAGGCTGATAGTGAGTTCTTAAAAGGCCTTATCACCCCTCTCCTTTATTCTGTTATTGTATCCGAAATCTGCTCCTGTTGGAAATAGCAACCTTTTACAAGCCTCCTATACTAGCTACCGTATATACTCGAGTATAAGCCAACCTGAATAAAAGCCAAGGCACCCAATTTTATCACAAAAAAAACAGGAAAACTGATTGATTCAAGTATAAGCCAAGGGTGGGAAATACATATCGATAAAATTACATTAATTGAGACACTAGGAGGTTAAATGTTTTTGGATATTTACATAAAACTGAAGTTTAAGATATGACTCCCCAACTCAAGTGTTTGGCAGGAGGAGGAAGAAAGGGAGCGAAGGGGAAAGGGGAGGAAGAGGTCTCTGTCGAAAGCTGGCGTGGGCAAACTTGGACCTTCCAGGTGTTTTGGACTCCAACTCCCACCATTCCTAGCAGCCTCAGGCCCTTTCCTTTTCCCCCTCAGCCATTTAAGCAGGAAAGGGCCTCAGGCTGTTAGGAATGGTGGGAGTTGAAGTCCAAAGCACCCAGAGGGCCGAAGTTTTCCCATGCCTGTTTTAGGAACCTTAAAGTGGTGAGCCTCCTTCCAACATTGTGATTCTGGATAGAAAACAAACAACAACATAACATAACATTGTTTGAGTCCACAGTGCTCTCTGGGTGTAGGTGAACTACAACTTCCAAACTCAAGGTCAATTCCCAAGCAAACCCTTTCAGTACTTTCTGTTGGTGATGAGAGTTCAATATGCCAAGTTTGGTTCAATTCTAGTGTTGCAAGAGTTCAGGATGCTCTTTGATTGTGTGTTAACTATAAATCCCAGAAACTGTAACTCCCAAATGTCAAGGTCTATTTTCCCCAAACTCCATCTGTGTTCACATTTGTCAAGGCATTTTCCCCAAACTCCATCTGTGTTCACATTTGGGCATTTATGCCAAGTTTGGTCCTGATCCAAGATTGTTTGAGTCCACAGTGCTCTCTGGATATAGGTGAACTACAACTCCAAAACCCAAGGTCAATGCCACCAAACTCCTATAGTATTTTCTCTTGGTTATGGGACTTCTGTGTGGGAAGTTTGTGTCTTTCTGCCATTCCTGCCAGGATATCTATATTGTGTTCATCGAAATGGGTCCAGGTTTCACACTGAGTGTATAAATACATTCAAAAACATATTAACTATAGGTATTACTGTGTTAGAGTGTCATTTTGTGTGGTGTGCCCCAGGATTTTGTAAATGTAAAAAGTGTGCCGCAGCTCAAAAAAGGTTGGGAAACACTGCTGTAGCCTACCTCTTGCCTTATGTTTGTTTCATCTGATTTTTTTTTAATGCAGCTGTAATAGTGTTGTGATATCAAAAATAGTGCTACGATGACAAAACAGTATGACTGTAGAATGTACTATAATGTTAAGATGATATAACAGAAAAACAAGGACAATCCAAAATCAGAAGAGAGGATTAGGGAGGTTTTAGCCATTCTAGAAATGTCATCTTCCCCACCTAAGCACCAGAAGTGGTGGCACATTTTTATGACCCTGCAATTCAACAATGCCTGGGAGCAGTTACATTGTGCAATAAGGCTGAGTCAAAAGTGGGACTAAAACATTGTTATGATGGTTTTTTAACATGGTGTGATGAGGCCCAAAGTCACCCAATGCATTTCATACAAACAATGGGAACTAGATCCTAGGTCTCCCAACTCCTTATTCTGTCCTCTAAACCAGTGTTTTTCAACCTTTTTGGAGCCGCGGCACATTTTTTACATTTACAAAATCCTGGGGCACACCACCAACCAAAATGACACTCTAACATAGTAATACATATAGTTAATATGTTTTTTAATGTATTTATACACTAAGTGTAAAACCTGGACCTGTTTCGATGAACACAATATAGATATCCTGGCAGGAATGGCAGAAAGAAATAAACTTCCCACACAGAACTCCCATAACCAAGAGAAAATACTATAAGAGTTTGGTGGGCATTGACCTTGGGTTTTGGAGTTGTAGTTCACCTATATCCAGAGAGCACTGTGGACTGAAACAATGTTGGATCAGGACCAAACTTGGCATGAATACTCAATATGCCTAAATGTGAACACAGATGGAGTTTGGGGAAAATAGACCTTGACATTTGGGAGTTACAGTTTCTGGGATTTAGAGTTAACACACAATCAAAGAGCACCCTGAACTCTTGCAACAATGGAATAATAACTTGGCATATTGAATTCTCATTACCAACAGAAAGTACTGAAAGGGTTTGCATGGGAATTAAGAACATAAGAAGAGCCATGCTGAATCGGGCCTCAGCCCATCTAGTCCAGCATTCTGTGTCACACAGTGGCCCACTAGTTGTACACAGGGATCTCCAGCAGAAAGGAGGGCAAAACCCTCACCTGCTCCCGACCCCCACAACCAGTACCGGGGAAATCCTGCCTGCCTCCATCAACACAGAGGTGGCACTTGGATGTCCATTTCAGTAGCTACTGATTCCCTTGGTATCCATGAATCTGTCTAATCCTGCCTTGAAGCTGTCCAGGCTGACAGCTGTCACAACCTCTTCTGGAAGTGAGTTCCATAACCCAATGACCCTCTGGGTGAAGAAATATTTCCCTTTATTAGTCCTAACTTTCCTACCTTGGAGCTTTAGGGAGTGCCCCCTAGTCCTAGTGTTGTGTGACAGAGAAAATATTTTTTCTTTATTCACCTTTTCTATCCCATGCATGATTTTATACACTTTGATCAAGTCACCTCTTAAATGCCGTCTTTCAAGGCTGAAAAGACCAAGGCGTTGCAACCTGATTTCATAAGGATCCATCCCTTGGATCATTTTTGTTGCCCTTCTTTGTACCTTTTCCAGTTCCGTTATATCCTTCTTGAGGTGCGGTGACCAGAATTGTACACACCAGAATTGTACACACAGTACTCCAGATGTGGCCTCACCAGGGGCGGTCTAAGGTAATTTTAAATGGTAGGCGAACATTATTTTGGTGCCCCCCCAAAAAACATTATTTTGCCGCCCCCCATGTAAAACAAATATACAATTATAATATCACAATACCATTAGTAGTATTATATTGTATCAATGTATATACAATATATTATACCATACTCATACTATACTATATCATAATTATATTATACTACATTACAATATAATTATATTATAATATATTGACATTATAATATAATGTAACATTCTATTATATTATTATTATAAAATAATAAAATTATTTATTTCAATAAAATTATCCTCTACTAAATATTTTCATGACTCCTATAAAACTCAAATAACCCAAAATAAAGTAAAATAAAATATTATATATTACTATTTTTGTACAATACCACTATACTGCAATATTCTTTGTAATATTGCATGTAATATAAAATATATCATTATTCTATTGTTATATTGTATTTGTATTATATTGTATGACAATATTAAGCAGAACTGTATAATAATCAACAAGAAATGCAATGTAAATGCATCAAAATCAGAATATATTACCTATCACCCGACTCATAATTCATAGGAGTCTCCCATAAGTCAAAATTTCCCTAATGTAAATGTAAATAGAAAAACAGCCAAAATGTTCAAATGAGGTCGAATACAGGCAGCGCCTGGAGCAAACTTAGGCCCGCCCTCCCTCCTTCTAAGTGTTTTGGCCTCCAACTCCCACAACTCCTCATAGCCTCAGGCCCCTCAGGTCTAGACAGAAATAGAGCCGAAGAAAGGAGAGGGAGAGAAGAGGTCACAGAGGAGGAGGAGGAAAGCCCTTCATTCATTCCTTCACTTACACTTCCTTCACTGATTCTTTTCTCCTTCCCTGCAAACGTGTGCGCGCGGCGGAGACAAAGAGGGGAAGCACTCCTACCTGCCTGATAGGGAGTGCTTTGCTACTGGCTTCTGCGCAAGGGAGCTACTGGGCATGCGCAGGTTTTTTCGCGCATGTGCAGTTGCTCCTGCGCTCAACTTCAGCTCCGGAGCAACTGCGCCCTCGCGGAAACTTCCGCGCATGCCCAGAAGCGGTGCCGGAGCACACAAGGCCGGGGTCAAACAGCAGGCAGCTGCAGCACTGTCTGAGGAACATGGGCAGGGCCAGGATGGCGCCCAATGCGGCCAGGATGGCGCCCCCTTCCCAGATGGCGCCCTAGGCGGCCGCCTACTTGGCCTATGACCTTGAGTTTGGAAGTTGTAGTTCACCTTCCACACCCTGTCCTCTGAAAGAGCACTGTGGACTCAAACAATGTTATGTTGTTGTTGTTTTCCATCCAGAATCACAATGTTGGAAGGAGGCTCACCACTTTAAGGTCCCTAAAACAGGCATGGGAAAACTTCGGCCCTCTGGGTGCTTTGGACTTCAATTCCCACCATTCCTAACAGCCTGAGGCCCTTTCCTGCTTAAGTGGCTGAGGGGGAAAGGAAAAGGGCCTGAGGCTGTTAGGAATGGTGGGAGTTGGAGTCCAAAACACCTGGAAGGTCCAAGTTTGCCCATGCCAGCTTTCGACAGAGACCTCTTCCTCCCCCTTCCCCTTCACGCCCTTTCTTCCCCCTCCTGCTGAACACTTACTTTTTCTTCTACACTGCCGCTTCTGCCGCCATTTTGATTTGAGGGGGCAGCGTGAGCATGTTCAGGAGGGGAGGGGGGAGGTAGGAAGACGTGACCCGTGCGGGCGCTACTGCGCAGACTCGCCCCAGAGCAAAGCGAGCAGAGCGAGGCTGGGAAGAAGGGAGCCCGAGTGGAGAAGAAAAAGTGTTCGGCAGGAGGGGGAAGAAAGGGTATTGGAGGTTCCAATTTCCCACGGCACACCTGATGATCGCTCACGGCACACTAGTGTGCCACGGCACACTGGTTGGGAAACACTGCTCTAAACACTACACATGCTGGCCATTAAGCTGATTGACAGAGCAAAATATGAATACGGACATTTGCAAATAAGCCCCATAGACTTGCTACAACTTTTTCCCCAAATAAGCATGTAAAGAAAATGAAACTCATTCCTGCCTGCCCCCAGACAGCCACTAAAAGGGATCTAAACTAACTTTATTAATACTGTCCCACCCGCTACACCTGGTCATCATACTGGCCAGGATGGAAACCAAGTTTCCCACAAAGTTATTATCTCAGGACTTGGCAACCTTTTTTGAGGTGCTTATTTCTTTTCCAAACTATTTTCATAAATTATTTAATAATCCAACACTTGGTAACTCCGCTCTACCTTTGAGCATGGGTTGTTATATTTTATGGGCCTCGACTTTTAAAAGACAAAATTAAATGAAAACCTCTCACGAACAAGGAGAAAGAGCGAGAGAGCGAGCGAAAGAGACCCAAACCTGCTCCTGATTATTAGCACATTTCCAAGTCTGGCTTGTGAACAGCTGGGAGAAGTGCAAAGCTTTCCATATACTGAGCCAATTGGTCTCTTTGAATCTGAATTAATCAATCTGTAATATAACAGCACCATCTGGTTCAGTCTGGGTTCACGTGAATAAAGTAAAACAGTGTTAGGTACTTCTGCAGCAATGACTTGGGGTCAACTGATTCCTGGACGGGTTCAAAAGTTACTCATGTGCAGGAAAATGCTTCCTATTTCCCTTTTCAAAATCAGATCAAGGAAAACATACAAAGCTTCTCTGCATTTCTTCTCTGCTCTGCTTTCCAGCCAAGCAGATTGGTGACTCTCTGAGAATTGGTGTGGTATAGCAGTTCAAACTGAGGTCTCCAAACATTTTGGACAGGTGTAATGGTTGGCCTTTTGAAAAGCCACGACAAAATGGCTGTGATTATGGTTTTAAGTAGTTACAGACCAACCATTTACCAGAAAGTCAAACATTTGTGTCAAAATAAAATATACCATTCTTAAATTATGAAGGTTTATACAAACACAATGTGTTGTTAGAAATACCCTCAATATGTTAAACGTAGTTTGTGACCAAATAAGCACACATACAATAGATTGCAGGCAGAGAAGACTCAACAACAGCCACTGCCATAATAATAATGTGTTTTATTCTAGACTGCCTTGGGCATCTGACGTTACCTGGGCTATTTTTTAAAAAGCCATTTTTAATTGTACGAAATGCTTAAGGTTGTGGACTAAGTACAACCTACATCAGTGTTTTTCAACCTCTTTTGAGCTGCGGCACATTTTTTACATTCACAAAATCCTGGGGCACACCACCAACCAAAATGACACAAAATGACACTCTAACACAGTAATACATATAGTTAATATGTTTTAAAATGTATTTATACACTCAGTGTGAAACCTGGACCTGTTTCGATGAACACAACATAGATATTCTGGCAGGAATGGCAGAAAGATACAAACTTCTCACACAGAACTCCCATAACCAAGAGAAAATACTATAAGAGTTTGGTGGGCATTGACCTTGAGTTTTGGAGTTGTAGTTCACCGACATCCAGAGAGCACTGTGGACTGAAATAATGATGGATCTGGACCACACTGGAAATGAATTCTCAATATGCCCAAATATGAATGCAGATGGAGTTTGGGGAAAATAGACATTGACATTTGGGAGTTACAGTTTCTGGGATTTATAGTTAACACACAATCAAAGAGCATCCTGAACTCTTGCAACAATGGAATTGAACCAAACTTGGCATATTGAACTCTCATTACCAACAGAAAGTACTGAAAGGGTTTGCTTGGGAATTGACCTTGAGTTTGGAAGTTGTAGTTCACCTACACCCAGAGAGCACTGTGGACTCAAACAATGTTATGTTATGTTCTTGTTTATTTTCTATCCAGAATCACAATGTTGGAAGGAGGCTCGCCACTTTAAGGTCCTTAAAACAGGCATGGGAAAACTTCGGCCCTCTGGGTGCTTTGGGCTTCAATTCCCACCTTTCCTGCTTAAATGGCTGGAAAAGGAAAAGAACCTGAGGCTGCTAGGACTGGTGGGAGTTGGAGTCCAAAACTTGGAAGGTCCAAGTTTGCCCATGCCAGCTTTCAACAGAGACCTCTTCCTCCCCTTTCCCCTTCGCGTCCTTTCTTCCCCCTGCTGCCGAACTCTTACTTTTTCTTCTACACTGCTGCTTCTGCTGCCATTTTGATCTGATGGGGCAGCGTGAGCGTGTTCAGGAGGGGAGGGGGAGGGAGGAAGACATGACCCGTGTGGGTGCTACTGCACGGACTCGACCCAGAGCAAAGCGAGGCAAAGCGAGCAGAGCGAGGCTGGGAAGAAGGGAGCCCGAGTGGAGAAGAAAAAGTGTTCGGCAGGAGGGGGAAGAAAGGGTATTGGAGGTTTTCCAATTTCCCATGGCACACCTGATGATCGCTCACGGCACACTAGTGTGCCATGGCACACTGGTTGGGAAACACTGACTTACAGCATGCCAGGTTAACCCCAAGAAACCTGTTGTGTATCAGTCTGTGAATAGGCCTGATGTTCATGTGATGTTCACGATGGGAATGGGGATGATGATCTGGTTCTTGGGCCAGGATCTGTTGGATTTGGGGACGAGGGGTTGCTTGGGCCTAAATTTAGTTCAGGAAAGAGGCTTGAGCTGCTGCAAGAGGATTCTCAAGGTCACATGCTTTGGAAAGGCCTTTCACCACTGTTCCCTGAGCAGCTGTCTGAGAATGAAACTGTTTTTGATTTAGCAGGTACAGTACAGGAGTTATCAATGGGAGCAAGACCTTGAACAGAAAGAGAAATTTTAGTAAACAAAGTCAGTTGGGGCAGCAATTAAGGCAGTTAGCTCAGATTCAACAGAAGAAAGATACAAACCAAAACTTTTTTAAAAAACGTGTTCCTTGCAGTTTTGGAGTCAGGGAAGGGTTTATAATGATTTGTGGGAGACAATTGCTTCAGTTTTTTCCATTTACAAAATCCTGGGGCACACCACCAACCAGGGTGCCGCCTTTCTGGGTTGCTAAGCAACGCCGGAGTTGAGGGAGGGGAGGGGGGCTTAATTCAGCTCTTGGAAATCTTCCGCGAGGGCCCCTCCTCTCAGCTGCAGCCAAAAGGATCCCCTTCGCCTCAACACAACAGGGATGGCCCCTCCTGCTCTTCCCGTGGCCGCTCCTTTCTCGCCTTGGGCCACCTGTTTCCTCACCGTGTGTCGAAGGGCGCGGGGGTCATGGCTGGGCGCCCCCCTCTCTCTCTCCCTCCCTCCTCCTCCATCCTTCCTCCCTTGCCTCCTCTTGCGCCATGTAGTGAAAGGAGCGACGCCCTGCGCAAGCAGCAACAGCAGCAGCCTCTGTACCTGACCTACTTTCCGCCTGGCTTGCCGCTGAACGTCGCACTACTAACCTACTTTCCAACCAATGGCTTCTCCCCCCACACTGAGCCCCCAACCAATCATGGGGCACAACCCTCCAGGGCCAATCGCCAGCCAAGGAGTGCCCCCTTCGGCCCGCCTTCTAATCTGGGTGGCCAATCGTCATCGCCAGCCAGCGAGTGAAGGCGTCGGAATGGCGAGAACGCGCTTGTGATTCCCGGCTGCTTAAAAAGACTGTTGTGGGTGGAGAGGGGTGTGCATGCGCGCACACCTCTCCCCCCCCCCCCCAGTCATTGGCCTGGCTTGGGAGTCACTGTTGCTGCTCTGAGGAGAGAGCGGAGCGAGGCTGGGAAGAAAGGACCCACGGCACACCTGATTATCGCTCACGGCACACTAGTGTGCCGGGGCACACCGGTTGGGAAACACTGGCCTATGGGATATGCTTCCTGTGTTGCTCGCGGATTCAAGTGCCTAGTTTCATGGATTTCTCTTGAATCTTTGTTCCTGTTTTCCTTTGTAGCTCATGGATTAAATTAAATTTTGAACTTTTACTGTTGATTATGTTTTACTACTTTGGCTACACATATTCTTCAATAAACTGCTTGCTGATTTTACTAAGCTAGTGTGGTGTTTAAAGTCAGAGGTGATTCTGCGCTGGAGTAATACAAAACCATCAGTACTTAAAGTTTGTTATGTTGGGCAAGTTTGCTCTAGATGCATCATTGGTGGGGTTCAGTGTTCTTGCAGGTGCACTGTAAATCCCAGTACCTACAACTCCAAAATGCCCAGGCCAATTCCCCTCAAAACCCACCAGTATTATTATTTGGACACATCTGGTATGCATGCCAAGTTTGTTCCAGATCCATCATTATTCGGGTTCATAGTGTTCTCTAGATATAGGTGAACTACAACTCCTGTAAAGCCTTCCAAAGACCTCCAGTATTTTTTGTTTGTCATGGGAGTTCTGTGTGCCAAGTTAGGTGCAGGTCCATTACTGGTGGAGTTCAGAGTACTCTTAGATTGCAGATGAACTATAAATCCCATTACCTACAAGTCCTATAAATCATGAATTCTCTCCAAACCTCTCCAGTATGTTCAGTTGCTGATCAATTCCTCTGTTTCATGAGTGCCATAGAAAAGTATAGGAAAAGTTATGGGAGCAGCAGTGGGAGGGGTCATGCAAATTCGTCACCATTTGAGTGAGTAAGAAACACTGGGATGTCTGTGGTGGAGGAAAAACAAAAAATCTCAGATGAAATTGTCCCTGTATGAAAGCCTTCACTTGGGTGGAGGGCAGTATGGTGTTTGTGGAGGACATTGGAAGGCTCCTGTGCATGTTTATGGTGCTCTCTATAACCTGTAAAATCATTGGAGGGAGGGCCATTAATGTCTCCTGAGTAGTGGGAGTTATCGCTATTTGTGGAAGTGGGAGCCTGTCTGTGTAAGTGGACATACCAGCTGCACACCTACACACATATTTTCACTTTTATTATGGACTAGCTGAGGACCCGGCGGTGCCCGGGTTATTTGAGGAAGGCATTGTGTGCCAAGGTTGGTTCCTATTAGATGTTTATGTGGCTTGCAGTGGTCTCAGGAACTTAGTGAAGGTACTGTGAGTCCCAGGGGCCTAGTCAGGAAAATCAAGTTAAGGAAGCCTAACAATATCCCATGAGCTAAGGCCTAGTCAGGAAAATCAAGTTAAGGAAGCCTTTCTGTCAATTTTGGGGATGGTTTGTGTTTTATAGGAGCTTTAATGTTGTTTGGGAAGTGAATGACGTGAAGGTACTGCAAATCCCATCATTCGTGGCCCATCCTGCCCTAAACCACACCAGGTTGTGAAGTGGGCCATTGGTCGCCTATTTGCCAAGTTTGGTCCTGATCTGTCAGTTCTGTGGACCTCAGTGGCTGACTGTCTGAGGCCTTTCCCTTTCCCTCTGAGTCACTTTTGAATGTTTGAATTTGGAGGCAGTTATGCAAATTCCATTTCAGTGGCAGCCAATCTCCTCTGTCTGGGGCTGTAGAATGTTGGTGTTCTGAGGCTGGCCAGTTAGAGCCCATTATGCAAATAATCCCACAATGGCAGCCAATCGAAACGCTGGCACATATTCCTCCCGTCGCTCGCTCGGTTGCTCGGCTGCACCACCGCAAACACTGACTTTTATTATATGTAATAGATAGATATAGTTATAGGTTTTAGAAGAGCTATGAAAGGTGTTGAATCATAGCCTCAAAACTAGATTCAGCACCTTGGACACTTCCTTTGAAATCTGGAGTAGAACACATTCTACTGGCTACAACTGCATGGTACTCATCTGGTGCATTGTTGAACTTCCAACAAGAAAAATGCCTACATTGAAACTGACCTGGAATTCATATCCTCTGACCAATACATTCTAAATGAATAGTGAGTGATTATAGTTACTCAGAAATGTAAGTAAAAATGTAATTGAGATTCTGTAAATTTTATAATCTTTCACATTACATATTTATAACATTATGATTCCACTTTAATGATAATTTTAAAGTTGGAAAAGATTGCAGGAGCCATTTAGTCCAACCCCCTTGCCATACACAACTCAAACATAGAATCATTGAATAATAGAGTTGGACAAGACTCATGGGCCATCTAGTCCAATCCCCTATCATGCAGGACAGGGCCGTAGCCAGGATTTTGATTCGGGGGGGGGGTGAGTTTGGTTCGGGGCGGGCTGAGACTGGGTGGAAGAGGGTCTACCCTAGCAAACCTTTTGTATTGTTATCCCAATAACCCCATTAATGTGGGATATAATGAGCATGGTGATCAGATCATGATATGAATAAACATAACAGTTTAAATAATGTACCAGTAAGGCCTTTTCACGGACCACCTGAGAATTTCGGGGGCTGAAGCCTCCTTAGCCCCGGCTACATGCCTGATGCAGGAAAAGCACAATCAAAGCACCCCCAACAGATAGCCATCCAGCCTCTGTTTAAAAGACTCCAAGGGCCATTACAGACAGGCCCTATATCCCAGGATCTGATCCCAGGTTTTCTATTTATCTCATGTTATCTGACAGTGGGGACTCATATAATCCAGGTTAAAGCAGAAAACCTGGGATCAGATCCTGGGATTTGGGGCCTATCTGTAGAAAGATGGTCAACCATTCTTTTAGGTAGTAAAGGCAAAGTTTTTCTCCAGACATTAAGTCCAGTCGTATCTGACTCTGGGGGGGTGGTGCTTATCTCCATTTCTAAGACGAAGAGCCAGCATTGTCTGTAGACACCTCCAAGGTCATGTAGCTGGCATGACTGCAAGGAGCGCCGTTATCTTCCCGCCAGAGCGGTACCTATTGATCTACTCACATTTGTATGATTTGGAACTGCTACATTGGCAAAAGCTGTGGCTAACAGCAGAAGCACTATATAGGAACAGGGCTACTAGAAAGTAAACGGCTTGATATAGAGTGCCCACACAAATTGAAAATCACAAAGTATAAATATTCATTAAGTGAAGGCATACGTGTCCATCATCATAAGCACATATAATATTCAGTTCATCAATATCAAAACACATCCAGTAATACAGTTCGTGTCCACACTCAACCGAGGTGGGAAATTCAGTTCACTTCATAAGGCAATATGTGCCAGACAGTCAAACAGTCCTGTGGGGCTCAGAGCACCGTAAAGGTCAAAATATACAGTCCTTGGGGACCCGACAACTCACGAGTCCCGGGAAAACACACAGAGGAGTCAACGGTACAGACGTCCCGCCGCCATTTCGCGTGAAGGTCGGGCAGCAGGAGACAGGTAATCCTGCCACGGCAGTCAAGATACTACCTTGTACAGACATCATAATATTATTATATAGTGTGAGTTACACCCAGGTTTGCAAAAGGGTCCCTGTGCTCTAACCAAAAACAAAGATACTCATGCCAGTTGACAAAAATAAAATACAGATTAAAAACCAAAATCTGAATTTAAATAAACATTAAAAAGGAAAGAACCACAATTAAAACACACAACAATAGAAACAGAGTTGGACTGCGTGGGTCTTGTGGTCTCCTCCAGCTCTGTAATTTTATGATTCTGTGAGTCAGCATCAAGGCAGCCAAACCTTCTTCAGCAGCGAACAGAATAGATTATATGACAAAGACTTGCTGAGCAAAAGGGCCGGACATGGCCACTTCATGTATGGGAACATATTCTATGAGTTTGCCTTGTTTACGTAAACCTGCATAAATGCCAACTATGAGATCTTACTGTTGAGCGGAGCTGAACCAAGCTTGATTATTTGAGTTTAAAGACTACCCAGTATAGTTAGTGGGATACAGTTGGCTTACAGCCAAGCTCCTCTATCTTTGATATGGCGTCTGGCTACAAATCTGCTTTTTCAGTTGATCCTGGATCAAATTGTTGTTAAAGGCAGGTTTACGTAAGGGTTGCGGTAGCGCGGGACAACCTCAACAGTGCAACCCTATATCTAGTCACTCAAAGTAAACCCCACTGAGTTCAAGGAGGCTAATTCTGTGATCAGCGAGTATCAAGTTCACAGCACTAGTCATACTGCCGGGAACAAGAAAAAAAATACAGTTTTCTCAAGCATGGTTGTTTACTAAAAGATTGAAAAATAAGCCTTCTATGCACTGCTCATGGCAGGGCGGAACCAAGCCTGTGGTTCATTCATTACCACTGCCAATTTAAAGTGAGATAAGCAGTAGTCTCATACGTGGGGTCAATTTTTTTCCTTCCAGGAGCTCAGTCTCTGTCCCCCATTTCTGAACTCACAACAACCTTGTGAAGTAAGTTAAAATGGGAAATGGTGGTCTTCTAGGGTTGCCACTTTTTGATATAAGAAATAAGGGATAATTACCTAAAAATATGGGATTTTTCACAAAAATAAGGGATACTTCATAAAACATAACTGAGGTTATGTTTCACATGGCTCCCTCTTTCCGCAAGTGCCTCCTGCCGCCACTGCCCCGCTACTGCCACTCTCCCTTCCTTCCAAGAAGGCCTGCCTCTTCCGGTCCATCACTCCCAGTGCGCACAACCAAATCACCCCTCCCCCTTCTGCTCCCCTTCTGCGCTTGCATCTCTTTATACTCAAGAAGGAGAGCTAGAGCAGCCGGGGAAGGCGCCAAGGTGGTGGTACTGTCGGCTCGGGTGAGTAAGCCGGACCAGGCCCGATGTTTGTGTGGGGAGAGCGGCAGCTATCGGGCATTCACGTAGAGTCCTTCCTTCCTTCCTCACTGTTGGCTCGGCCTCGCCTTGTGCTGCCACCTGTCCTGACCTGTCCTGTCAATATGGGACAGGAGCTGAAAATACAGGACACGAAATTCAGAGCAAAAATACGAGCCGTTCCATATAATATGGGACAGGTGGCAACCCTATGGTTCCCAGTGTTGAAACTTGAAACTGGAGTTTTCATAGTCTTAGTCTCACTTTCTTTACTACAGACAGTTCCCAAGTTGCAAACATCCCACTTACAAATGACTTGTAGTTAAGACTGGGGGTGAGACAACAGGCAGTGAGAGAAATCTACCCCTCGGAATGAAAAGAGTTATTATGGGGGGAAAGTGTCTTAACTGAAATTTTATCATGAATTCAACTTAAGAACAAACCTATAGGGCCTATCTTGTTAATAATATGGGAACTGCCTGTACTACACTACACAATTTCTGCAATGCTCTCTATTTAAATGTTCAGGCATCAACTGGTAGTGTCAGTTGGGTACTGAAAGATCATGACTTGCAAGCATGAAACACCTGATACAAATGAAGAAGCTCTTGTTGCACTCAAAGCCTGGAAACACCTATGACCACTGCAGCATACAAGAGTCCAGGAATATAAGCAAACGGTTTATTGTAAAAACATACAAAAAGCATATAAAAATCAGGAATACGAATGGAAAATATATAATCCAAAAAGGTTTAGCAACAGGTGAAAAACCGAACAATCATCCAAATGTCTCCTAAAGTTCCAGAGGTGACAAGGTCCAGGAACAGCCAGAAATCACAGATATAGCATAAGTCCACAATCCAGACGGTGTAACTAGTAAAACTTGAACAGGAGTACATGAACAGGAAAATAGAAAACTTCCACGATAGTGTAAATCCAAAATCAAAGCTTGACTTTAACCAGGAATGAGAGAATTCAGGCTTAGCTTTTCACTATAACACAGCGTTGCCTGAACGGACCTTAAGGTAAACAACTAGTTGTCTAATAAACACCCATGAAATCATTCCATTTCCTGTGAATTTCCTTCACAACTATCTCACGTAATCTAAATGACACAATCTATTTTCAGCTCTGATTTGTAAACAAAGACTTTTGTTGTTCTCCTTAGCTACAGGTGAGTTATCATGGGAGCCCTCATTATCTCTCAGCTCTTCACTCGATTCCTTATCTGCTATTGCTACTTCTGAGTCCTATGAATGCCCTTGAGGCCCTGCACTTTCCAAGCCAGTTTTTTCACAGAGAGAACCATTATATCCCAGACTTTAATTTCCCGGACTTGAGAGTCCATCACTTTGTGACACAGGAAAGCTCACAATTATCTCTAAACCATCAGCCTCTCTTTGATCTACAACAGCTCTCTTATACCAGATGATATCCTTGGCAATGGATGGATTCAATGTCACTCAGGCAGTGAATCTCTTCTGGGTTTTAGTGAGAACTTTAAAGATTCAGAAGATAGTGGTATGCATATTGATGAATATGGACACATTAAATATTCATGCTATTGCAATTTTATCCACATATTTTAAGTATATGTGGATAAAATTGCAATAGAATTAATATTTCATGTGTCCATATTCATCAATATGCATGATGAATTTTTAAGGCTCAAAGAATTAATTTGGTCTTGTTTCCAAAGAACTGTATTTATAGGGTTAGATCTTAGAAAAGTTAAATTTGAACCACAATTCCCAGAATCTCCCAACCATAATGGCAATGGTGGTTGGTAGATTTGGAGTGATGTACTCCAAAAGCTAATGCTTTTAGATTGTGGACTGTCATCATAGTCAAGCCACTGATTGTTTGCTCCTTTTTGCACTACTATCAGTGGGAGCTTTTCCTTGTCCATTGAGGGCATAATTACTTCTATGTCAAGAAATTTATATATAGTTATAGTTAGCCCTTCATTTTCATGGGATTAGTGCTGCAGGACCCCAGTGAAAGTGGAAAAACTGTGAATTTAATTTATTTTTTAAAATCTGAGAGAACACCAAGGAGATAGAGCAGGATATTATTATTGTTATTATTATTATTGACACAAAAGCACATTATGTCACAGCAAATGAGTTGTATATGCTGGATTTTGTATCACAAATTATTGTTATTATTATTGTTGTTGTTATTACATCTCTGTAGGAATCTCTAGGTCAGGGGTGCTCACACTTTTTCAGCATGTGAGCTACTTATAAAACAACCAAGTCAAAATGACCTACCTACCCACTACTCAGAGAGACATAAAAGCAAAATATTTGGAAATTTATTTCACTGAGAGCCATATAATATATTTTAAGACTGAATTCAACTAAATGTGAGTATAATAAGCCCCTGAATTTATTCGTAATAATAATGATGATAATATTCATTCAGCCTCTGCTGCTACTAATAATAACAGTAACAACAACAACAACAACAACAACAGGTTCCTAGAGTAGAAGGAGACCTCCAAGGGCCATCCAGTCCAACCTCCTTCTGCCATAAGGGAAAAACACAATCAAAGCCTTCCTCACAGATGGCCATTCAGCCATTGATAATAATAATAACAACAATGGGTTCCTAGAATAGGAGGAGATCTCCAAGGGCCATCCAGTCCAACCTCCTTCTGCACATGGGCGGCGTCGGGAGCCTGCGGGACGGGACTGAACCCTCCTCCCGCCCTGCCTGCAATCTACCAGGACGCCCTACGCGATCTACCAGTAGATCGCGATATACCTAATGAGCACCCCTACTCTAGGTCCTCCAATGTGACTTCATGGAGGCAGATCATAAAGGTGCTCTGAAGGACCTAGAAATTCCTAAGAGACCATATTAATCCATCCACAAAAGTGAAACCCACAAATCTGGAGGGTCAACTGTATTTTAGGTTTTAGTCCATGATTTAAAGCTGCTGTTCAAGGTAATGAACAGCACCCTCGACATTTCAATTTCAGATGGAAACAATCCATTTCTTACTCATTTCAATTTCAGACTAAAACTCAGAGCAGAGTCACTACCCCACTTCCATAGAAGTCTATAGCCACCAATCCCCATCAGGCAATATTGCACTAGAATAGCATCTCAATATTGGGAAGAGTTTGTGTAAACTTTTCCGCCTTTATTTACTATGGCTTTTCGGGGAGCTTACTCCCCTGTTTACAATTACAATATAATTGCTAGCGGGAGGCTGGGGAAGGGGGGGTTAGTCTATATATTCTCAGCACATATTTAGGGTTGGAAATAGTTTTGCTAAGCCAAGTTAATTACTGTAAGGAACTATAGTTGATTTTCAGATGCATGAATAGGGATTTGAATTACAAACTGCACCCAGGACTGTGAATAGAAAACTGTGATGGCGATTGAGAAATTTGGACTGTATCTTAAAGAAATGTGATAGTTGTCTCAGTTAATAAATTTCTACTTGTATGAAAGAAATGTCAAACTCCTGCCTGTGCACTTTGTTTTCGGATGCTGTGTGGACTTTTGCTCAGCCTTTGTTCTTTGGCGAGCTGCTTTTCCTCCCCCAAATATCAACACTTCAAAGCAAGCCTTCTGGCTTTTCCCTTCCCTTACCCACTATTCAAGTTTCCATGGTTCTATATGAAGTTTCCAGAGCATCAAAAGGAACCCTTCATTCAGGCCAGAATGACAAGCCACCTTTGCAAAAGAAATCTAAGCCTTCCAAAAATATAGAAAACTGCTTAGACATTGGTGAGGGGTGGGAAAAATACTTTGTGTAAATAAAATATGTCTATAATACGTCACTATAATTATTTACTCATTTATGCTGCGAGTATGAAGGAGTAATTACCCTGGAAACTGATGGGAGAACATGTGGATCAAGAATAGGGCTCCACAGCCACTTACGGGCACAACACCACACTTGGAGGAACATCATCCTCAGGCTACAGGGAATCACCTAAGTAAGTAAATAATACTAAAAACCTAATCTAACCTATGTTTACCAAAAAGCCCTTGACGATAACTCCACATCCCTGGGTTTAAAGCAAGGAACAAGCAAAATTTGGTCTTCCATGTTTTTAGTCCATTTTCCAATCATCCCAGACCATTGACCATTGATGAACCCAACACTGTCTTTAATAAGGGTAACTCAAGACCATGGTCCAAACTAATTGTAGACTGCATTTGCATATGATCTTAGGAAGCCTAGCTGATCTCACAGTTAGTTACATTTGCAAGTTGACGTATCAAACTGTGATGCTAGATGTATTTATATGTCTCACTGATTTAACTAAAGTGTGGAAAATATGTAACATTTGCCGACCTCACCAAAGCCTTTGGCACTATGAGCAGAAAAGGTCTGTGGCAGATCCTGGAACGTCTAGGATGTCCCCCTAAATTCCTCAAAATGATTATCCTGTTACATGAGGGCCAGCACGGTCAAGTCAGATACGGCGATGCTCTCTCGGAGTCCTTTCTAATAACTAATGGAGTGAAACAAGGTTGTGTTCTTGCACCAACCCTATTTACAATCTTCTTCAGCATGATGCTCCAAAGGGCTACGGGAGACCTCAAAGAAGATATATATATGCTATCGTACTGATGGTAGCTTGTTCAACTTAAGCCGTCTGAGGGCTCACACTAAGACTCTAAACCAGGGCTGTCCAACTTCTTCCGACCCAAGGGCCAGAAGAAGTGTCACTGATCACCTGGGGGGCTGTAGGTGATCAGTGAGCAGGGGGCGGGGCGGCTCACAGGGGGTGGGGGGGGGGGGGGGTCGCTCGCGTAGCCCCTCCTCCTTCACCCGTGCCGCAGCCTCAGATCCCGGGTGAAGGAGGAGGGGCTTTGGAGGGAGAAGTTAGCCGGCTACCTTCTCCCTCCATAGCCCCTCCTTCACACCTGGGCCACGGCGCGTTTCGGATCCCGGGTGAAGGAGGAGGGGCTATGGAGGGAGAAGGTAGCCGGCTGCCTCCTTTCTCCGAAGCCTCTCCTCTTTTCCCCCGGGCGCTCCGCTGCTCGGATCCCGAGCGGCAGTGCGAGCGGGGAGAAGGAGGAGGGGCTACGGAGGAAGAAGGCAGCTGGCTCCCCCACCCTTCCTAGCAGTAGGCGGCGCCAAGGGCGGCGCATCACCCCAGGCCTCTGACGCGCCGCCCTGGCGCCGCCTACTGCTCCTTTTGGCAGTTCCCACTCCCTAGGAAGGCGGCGCGGAAAGAGGGACAGAGGGGCGGTGCAGGGAGGAGGAGCTGGCTCCCTTCCTTCTCCCTCCCCGCCTCCCCCGCCGGCCGCCATTTCTTTATTTTTTTATTTTTTTTATTTTTTCCCTATTTACAGCAGATTCATGTTATTCATTTCTAGGTACAATACTTCAATCTTTAGCATCTGCCATTATGTTTTTCTTATACATTTTTGTATCCCTCACCGCTGTGCTCCCCCCCCCCTCCCCAAGCCATTGCTTTTACATATCATTCATCCAAAATTTCATTTCTTCTTGTGGAGGTAACCTTCCTTCTTCCTTTTCTAATCCTTTTTCAATAAATTTTCTCCATACCTCATAAAAATCACTTTGTTTCCATATACCTCTTTTTACTTTTAATATACATGTTAACTTGTCATTTATTGCCAGTTTCCATACTTCCTTGTACCATTCCTCTATTTGTATATTTATTTCTTTTTTTCCAATTCCTTGCTATAAGCAGTCTTGCTATTGTTAATAGGTTTGTTATCGCATCTTTATCCTTTTTCCAATTGTATACTATTATATAATGATAATAAAGCTATACTAGGACTTCTATCTATTTTAATATTCATTATATCTTCTATTTCTTTAAATACTTTCGCCCAAAATTTGCTTACATATTTACATTGCCACCACATATGTATGTATGTTCCTGTTTCTTGGCATCCTCTCCAACAGTTTTTCGAGTAGTTTTTATTTATATTTGCCATTCTTACTGGTGTAAGGTACCATTTCCATATTAATTTATAATAATTTTCTTTAATCCTTATTGATAAATTTTTAAGATGTCTTTGTCTCCACAATTGTTGCCACTCTGTTTCCTTTATTTTTATCCCTAAGTCTTCTTCCCAGACCTCCTTAAGGGTGTTATTTTTTGTTTTTCCTTCCTTTATTTCAATTATTATCTTATATATTTTACTAGTTATTCCTTTCAAGTTTTCATGCTCTTCTACATCCCTCCCATTTTGTATTATTTGTTCAAATTGGTTAACCTTACTTCCTTTTTATTATTTTTTAGCCAATTTTTAAACCATTGTTCTAATTGTATACAATGGAACCATGTCAATTTTATTTCTCTAAATTCTTCCATAATCATTTCCTTCTTCGTTCCTACTTTTATCCAATCCCCCATTTTATCTAAAAAAAATTCCTTAACTTTTTATCCATTATTTGTTTTAAATTCTTTGGAAATTTCTTTTCCATTACAATTGGGGTTATTACTGATCCATCCGTTATTAACATTCTCCTGTATTTATTCCATACTTCTAATATATTACTCAACATTGGATTTCTAATTTCCCTAATTTCTTTCCTCATGAATTGTTTTAAAAAAAATTTTCAAAAAAATATTTTTTTTAAAAAAAAAGGTGGCCGGGGGGGGGTAGCGGGGGCCGTGTCCAACAGGCTGGGGGGCCATATACGGCCACGGGCCGCCTGTTGGACAGCCCTGCTCTAAACTATCTAGTCCGTGAGCTGCTTTTTGCTGGCGATGCTGCCCTTGTCGCTCATTCAGAAGCAGCCCTGCAGCGCCTAACATCCTGCTTTGCAACAGCTGCAGAGCTGTTTGGGCTAGAAGTCAGCCTGAAGAAAAGGGAAGTTCTCTACCAGCCCCCACCACAGGAAGAACATCATCATCCCCACATCAGCATAGGCAAGGATGGAGGACCACCGCCTCCCAAAGATACTACTCTATGGTGAACTTGCCACGGGTCAGGGCAAGAGAGGCACCCCCAAAAAGAGATATAAGGACTCCCTGAAACAACATCTCAGGCTTGGCCAGATTGATCACCAACAATGGTCCACCCTGGCCTTTCATCGGGAGGCATGGAGATGCACTATCCACAATGCTGCGGCCTCTTTTGAGAAGACACGCCAAATGGGTCTCGAAGAGAAACGACAATACAGAAAGAACCACAACTTGGAAACAACATCACCCAAGGAGACTTTCTGTTGTGCTTTGTGCAACCAAACTTGCCTATCTCAGATTGGCCTTTTTAGTCATCAACACACTTGTAAAAAGCGTGGGATGAGTCCTTCCTAAGAATCTTCATTCGCGAAGTAATGCCGAGAGAGAGAGGAAAATTTGGTGGCCTTCAAATATTTTTAGGCTGTAGTTCTCCTCAGCTCTTAGGCAGCATAGCCAATTGCATAAGATGGCTGCTGTACAATGATGTTAGGAGTGACATACTTTACACAGCTCTCTAACCTTTCAAAATAACTTTATTTACAATGAACTTTGATGGATTCCAATTTGCTTCTTCAAATGGGATATAGCAGTTGATTTAAATCAGCAATGAGAAATGTGTAGCCCTCCAGAAGTTTGTTGAACTACAAGTCTCAGCAGACCTAACTAACAAAACTAACATTGGGGGATGTTGCATAAATTCATGGAGGCAAGGGTCATAATTAAATATGGGTTAGGATGGCAGAAATGTGAGTATAAGTCTATCTGAGTATAAGTCTATCTGATTGACTTATACTCACATGCTCTTGATATCAAGACTGGCTTGGCTTTCTGTGCCTTCATGACATTGCATGGCATCTCTGGCATGAAGGGGTTTTTGGGGGGGGTTGGGGGGGGGTTGCTGCACATGTGTTATAGAATGTGTGACCTTTCAAATCATCCACTTTGCATGGGACCTCAGCAGATAAATACAGTCCCTTTAACCTGAATGGACCATGAGTGTTCAACCCAATTCCCTTTCAAGTTATTGAATGGTGAGAAACCAGTATTCTTTTATATTGATTTTCTAAGCCCTGGTAATTCATTTTCCTTTTGAAATATCTTCGGATATATTCTCCAGTGTGGGAATCAATGAAAATATCAGGTCCTTAAGAGTTTCCTGTTGACTCATTCTTCCATGTTTTCTGCCTTGTGCATTGTATCTTTAGTAATGACATATCTCTTACCTGAAATACATAAAAAAAACAACAGTTAACAACAGCAACAACAACAACATTTTATTATAGTCCAAAGACCCTTGTTGCACTGTAGGTGCAATAAGGTAAGCACCAATTATGTGGCACAGCTGGCTAAGTGTCAGCTGCATAAGATCTCTCTGACCAGTAGGTCATGAGTTCGAGGCCTGCCCATGTCGAGGTGGGTGCTCGTCCTTTAAGTCTAGCCTGCTGTCAACCTTTGCAGCCCAAAAGACAGTTGCATCTGTCAAGTAGGAGATAAAAGTACCGCATTAAGTGGGGAGGCAAATTTTGACTGAATTATGAGGCCATTAAAGAACTCCAGGAATGCGAACAGAACAACGAGGGACGCTAGAAAACGTTGAGAGATTAGAAGTGTGTCAGCTCCCCTTGGTGGCCAGATTTGCCTCTGTTCATTTATATGTGTGTAATATGTCAAAGTGTATGTACTGTACTTTGATAAACGGCAGGGACTGTCTGCTTGTATGTGTACCTGTAATCCGCCCTGAGTCCCCTTCGGGGTGAGAAGGGTGGAATATTAAAAAGGTAAATAAATAGGTGTACAAAGTATGCAAGCTAATGAGATTAACAACATCCGGTTGATTAAACACACAATGGGTAACATTTACAACAATTACAAACAGCTTAAAATACATATTGGCTTAAAAAAAAACATAAAAAGACTGGTGCCAGCATGTTGGAGACTACAAGAAGTGCCAGGGTGCATGTTCGAAGAGGAGCCTTGAAGAACTCCCCCGGCCCCCTCAAGGGGGGGCCGGAGGCTGAGAGGCAGGGAAGGACTCAAGGAATCGCCCACCAGCAACTCCACAGAAAGGGAGACAACTTTCCCGCCGCCAGAAAGCACATAGGGCACAGCACAGCACAGCAACACGAGAAGGAACCTTCCCTACCGGAGAAGTAACAGCAGCTTCCCTCGGCCCGGTAAGAGGAGTGGGGAGGTTGGCCAAAGAAGAAATAAACAACTAAATAGCTAAATAAGACAAACAAAATAAACAGGAAGACCCGCCCTTAGAGAAGGAGGAAGAGGAGGAGCTAAGGGGCAACATAGAGCTACGCGGGTCGGAAATAATAAGTAATCAACCCGAAGCAGGGAAGCAAGAACAAGCCATAGAGCTATAACCCGTCTAGAATCGCATCCCATAGTGACCCTCCGAGAAGCGCCAGAGAGCTAAGGCGCGCCAGAGGAGAAGAGAAGTGGCGCAAGCGGCGCGAGCACTTTGAAACACCGCAGCAACGGAGAAGATACAGCAAAACAAGAAACAGGAGAAGGCTGCAATACAGCGTGCACGGAAAGGTTTAGAGATCCGTAAAAAGGGAGAGAGGAGGAGTTGAAGAGCGAAACGCCTGGAATAGCGAAATAGAGAAGAAGTCTTTGTGAAGATAAGAAAGGAGGAAAAAGAAAGGGAAAGAAGATAAAATAAGTAATAAATATAATAAAAAACTACCAAGCTATAAAGGCTATAACAGCCAGAAGCCAGAAGGGACGCTGGAAAGCTCTGAAGATATCAGTCAGTCTGAAGTTAGGGAGACAGTGTGACAGTGAAGGAAGATAGTGAAGAAAGTCAAGACGAAGCAGTGATAGTAAGGAAAGAGAAATTGTGGAATAGAGTGAAAGAGTGAAAGAGCATCCCAAGTAGAAAAGTAGAAAAGAAGGAGTAGAAAGGAGCAGAAGGAAAGGAAAGGAGAATCAAGAAACAACAATTAAAGAAACAGCAAAACAACCCATAAAGATGGCTTCGATGGCAACAAGAAATCGACAAGAAAAAGAAAGAGACAAAAGATTAGAACTTACCAGAAGGAACTCAGGAGGTGGAATAGGAGAGGCGGGAATAAAAGAGCTGCTAGCAGAAATGCAAGATATTAGAAGAATTCTACAAAGAGGTGACGAAGACAGAAAGAAAATGAAAGATGATTTGAAAGGAGATTTAAAAGATATAAAAGGAGAGATGAAAGAGATGAAAAGAGATATGCAAGAACTAAACTCCAGAATGGCAGAGATGAAAGAAGAGTTAGGTGAGGTGAAAAAGGAATGCAACGAGTTAAAGAAAAAACAAAAGAATAACGCTGAGAGACTAACAGAAATAGAAACCAAGACAAGGGGAATAGAGGATAAACATCTGCAACTAGAATATTCACAGAGGGAATTTCAAATTCGTTTTCGGGAATAGTGGAAGAAGATCAAGAGAAAGTGAAAGATATAGTCACTGCAATAACGGCAAAGATTTTAGACACTCCGGAATCTTTCCTGGAAGGTAAGATAGATAGAGTGTATCGAATCAACTCGGCCTTCGCAAGAAGGAACGGAACCCCCAGGGATGTAATTGCAAACTATACAATGAAGAGCATAAGGGATGACCTGCTCAAATGGAAAAAAACAGGCAAGGACAGTATAAAGGCAAAGAAGTCCTGATCCTAAAAGAAACGCCACCAGAAATTTTGGAAAGAAGAAGAAAATACTACTTTCTTACGGACATACTCAAAAGAAATAAAATCAAATTCAGGTGGGAGAAAATCGAAGGACTAATGACTACTTTTAGAGGCCGACAATATTGGATAACATCAGAAGAGAAGGCAAATTTTTTCCTGAAAAAATTTGGAGAAGACCTGAAAGAGAGCCCACGGAGAAACAACTACGACAAAGAGAAGCAGGAAAGCAAGGAAAGAGAATCCCGGGAGGAAGAAAGCTCAAGAGATCAAGAGGAAATCCGAGAAATCGAATATGAAGAAGAAGATGGAGAAATTGAGGAGGACCTGGGCGATATAAAGGACTTGGAAGAAGATCAAGAAAAAGGGAATATAAGAAATACCAACTAGAGATGACCCTAAGGTGTTTATCTTGGAACATTAATGGGCTAAATAATGGGGCCAAACGGAAAAGAACTTTCCATAATTTAAGGAAAAAGAAAGCGAATATCATAGCCTTACAGGAGACACATGTAAAAAAATCAGATATCCATTATCTGAAAAATGAAAAAATTGGTTTAGAATTCATAGCGGCAGCAAAAGAAAAAAAGGGGGGGGTAGTTTTATACATAGACCCAGCACTTAACCCAAAAATAAGTTTTGTAGATGTAGAAGGAAGATATATCGGAGTCACCATTATAAAAGAAGGAAAAACTTTATTGATTTGCAATGTATATGCACCCAATAATACAAAAACAAACTTTTTTAAGGAAATTGAGCGAAAGATAAGTGCGACCAAAAGTGAGGGCTGTATATTGCTGGGAGATCTAAATGGTGTAATCGACCCCAGAATAGATAAAAAACTAAGTAAACAAACAAAAAACAACCAAAATACGAGACTTCCCCAAAGTTTTTTTTAATATGATAAAAAATCTAGACCTGATTGATGCGTGGAGAAAGGTAAACCCAAGGGAAAGGGATTTTACGTTTTATTCGAGTCGCCATCAATCATGGTCAAATCGATTATATCCTTACAACAATCAACCTCTCAATCCATCTAAAAAAAGTAAAAATCTTACCGAGATTTTCTCTGATCATTGCCAGCTAGAAATGGAATTGTTTTATGGAAAGAGAGAATTTACCTGGAAATTTCCTTCATTTATTACCAGAGATAAAAAATATTAGAAGAAAAAAAACTTTGAAAGAATTTTTGAGATAAATTGCTACAATAACACCAATAATAACATTATATGGGATACAAGCAAAGCCTACATGCGAGGCTACTTCCTGAAACAGCAATCATTAAGAAAAAAATCAATGCTAAAGAAAACTGAAGAACTGCATAGGAAAATAGTAGAGGCAGAAAAAATTCTAAAGAAAGAGCCTAATAATAAAAATAAGAAAAGAGAAGTAGATCTGTATAATAAACAACTAGAGGTTTATGAGATGGAAAAATAGAGAGAAATCTGAAATATGTGAAGCAAAAATACTTTGAATCGGCAAATAAATCAGGGAAACTCCTTGCCTGGCAATTAAAAGAGAAAAGGAAGAAAAATATAATTTCAGGGATAAAAATAGGAGAAAAAAACTACACCAAGGAAGAAGATATAAGAAAAGTGATTGAAGAATACTTTTCAGTATTATATGAAAAAGATAATATAAACCATGCAAGTGGAGGAATATATAGCAAATAGCAAGCTAGGAAAAATTTCAGAAGAAGAGAGAGAACAGCTGAACAAAAGTATAACTAAAGAGGAGATCGGAATGGCTATCAAAAAAGCTAAAATTGGGAAAGCTGCTGGACCAGACGGCTACCCAGCCGAATATTATAAATTATATCAAGAAGAGATATTAGACATGCTATATAAACTTTTTAATGATATTCTAAGCAGTGCGAAGATCCCTCCATCTTGGAGGGAATCTAATATTACCCTTATAGAGAGCCGGGAAAGGACCCCCTTGATCCAGCAAGCTACCGACCAATATCGCTATTAAACAGCGACTATAAATTATTTACATCAATTATATCAAATAGATTAAAAGTATTCCTGAACAACTGGATCAAGGGGGACCAGAACGGCTTCCTTCCAGGAAGACATCTGCACACAAATATTAGAATATTATTAGACTCCATAGAATATTACGATAGAAAGATAAACAAAAAAGTAGCTTTTATATTTACAGACGCCGAGAAGGCTTTCGATAAGATAAATTGGTATTTCTTAGAAATGTTAATCAAGGAATTAGATATAGGACATCATATGCAAAATATCTTTTCTGCGATATATTCAGACCAGACAGCACAAATTATCGTCAACAACAAAAAAAAAAAAAAAAAAAAGAAACTGAAAAATCCAAATTCAGAAAGGTGTTAGGCAGGGCTGCCCAATGTCCCCCCTATTGTTTATATTAGGTTTGGAATTATTATTAAATAAAATTAGAGCAGACGAGGAAATTAAGGGTTTACAAATTAAAAAAGAAACAATCAAAATACAAGCCTTTGCAAACGATTTAGTCCAAATCATGGAAGAACCACAAACCTCAATTAGAAGCTGGATCAATAGGGTGGAGAAATTTGGTAAATATGCGGGGTTCAAAATTAATAAAGAAAAATCACAAATTCTAGTTAAAAATATGGATGAAAAAGAAAAGCAAGAATTACAAACCCTATCTGGTATAAAAATTGTTAGCAAAGTTAAATACTTGGGTGTCCATCTAACCCAGAAAAACTCCCAGTTATATAAAAATAACTATGAGGTATATTGGAAGGAGATAGAGAAATTATTAGAAAATTGGAATAAATTAAACCTATCACTCCTAGGCAAAATTGCAGCCATAAAGATGACGATCCTCCCGAAAATTAACTTTTTATTTAGTACACTACCAATTATTAAAAAAGAATCTCAAATAGACACATGGAACAAAACAATATCTAAATTTATATGGGGGGGCAAAAAGCCCAGAGTTAGACTAAAATACATCCAAGAACCCAAAGATAAAGGAGGCCTGGGGGTTCCAAATTTTAAACTCTACTATGAGGCCAATTGTCTATCTTGGATAAAAGATTGGTGCAAACTCGAGGAGGTTAGATTGCTAAATTTGGAGGGCTCGGATCTTAAGTTCGGCCTACACGCCTATCTGGGCTATGGAAAATCTAAAGTAGACTCAGGTTTCAAGAACCACTATATTAGGAATTCGCTTATCAAAGTGTGGAATAAATACTATAAAAAGATAAATTTAAAGATTCCATTTTGTCTTTCCCCATTAGAAGCTTTTCGATTAAGACAACTCGAGGACCAAAAATGGTTGACGTACAAAGATCTGCTACAATGGGATGGGGTAGAATATAGTTTGAAATCAAGACAGAAATTATTGGAGGAAAATAAAAATATTAACTGGTTTCCATATAGACAATTAATCGACATCTACAAAGAAGATAAAAAAAGTTGGTTTCGAATATCAATATAACGAGATCGAGGAACTTTTAATAAATAAAGGGGAAAAGCTGGTAGGTAAGCTTTATAAAGCACTCCAAAGCTCAGATAAGGAAGAAAAACACCAAAAGACTACGAGAGAAAATGGGCAAGGAATATAGGCTATAACATAAAACCAGAGATTTGGAAATCAATTTGGAAAAATAACGTTAATATCTCTTGCAGCCAAAACTACAAAGAAAACTGGGTTAAGCTAATATACAGATGGCATTTAGCACCCGAGAAAATAGCCAAAATTTATAAGAACGCTAGCCCGAATTGCTGGCATTGCAAAGACACAAACGGAACGTGGTTCCATATGTGGTGGCTTTGCAAGAAAGCAAGGAAATTTTGGCTAGAGATCCACAATGAAATAGAAAAGATATTTGGGAAAAATATAATAAGGAAACCAGACCTCTTTTTATTGGGAATCACGGAAACAGAATTTGACAAAAAGGAAAAAAAATTATTCCTCCTCCTAATAACAGCAGCTAGGATGGTCTATTCAAGGTACTGGAAATCCGATAAGTGTCCGAGCACGGACGAATGGGTATTGAAGGTTATAGACAATATACAAATGGAGAGGTTAACAGAAAGGATAAGAGGAAATATAACAAAAGAAAGTGGCTATGAGGATAAATACAAACAGTTCATCAATTACTGTAGTAAGGAATACAATATTATTATAGATGTAAGAGATTAATGGATATGTAAAAAGATAGATTGAATAAGTAGAAAGATACAAGAGAGAGAAAATTTTATTTATGCCACCTCTTGTGTTATTTTATTTTACTATAGGCTTTTGGGAAGTTATGAAGATTGGAAGAATAAAAATTTTGCGGGTAACAACAGGAAGTTTAAGGCTGTGCCCTATCCACTTTGTTGTACTTTGTGCACTCTTTACTTTTTCACCCCTATACCCTTTCCCCCTCTCCTACTTACCCAACTCCCCCCCCCCCCTCTGTGTTTCCCCGTTCAAATTTCTGTCCCCTCGGGACCTAGAGTTACTTTTAGATTGTACGTTTTTGCGGGTGGAAATGTTCTACCCATCTTTGTATGTTATCTTTTAAGAATGGAAATCAATAAAAACTATTTAAAAAAAAAAAAGAAGTGCCAGCATGTTTCAGCCTGTATCTAAAATTGGGAATTGTCTATTCCTGGCTGCCTCAGAAATAAATTTTGCAACTGCCAAGCTCACGTGCGGAAGATCGCCACCAAGTAGAAACGTCACATAAAATTTCACTGGACTAGTTGGTGAGTTTCTTAGTAGGGGGTTGATTATGTGTGCTCGGGCTGTACATAGAAACTGCATGACAGTCGAATTCTACTTCCTGTTTATTACATGGGCAGAGTCTTTCATTATATGGGGTATCTGCAAATTTCCCACACAGCAATTCAGACAGGAGCACATTATATCTTTCTTTGGAAATAGTACTTGGGCACAGTCAAGTTCTTTAGTTCGCTCCATGGAAAGGCCCAACATAGTGTATGGCAGGGGTCGAGAACTTTTTTGACTCAGAGAGCCATGAAAGCAAAAAAAAATTGGAAATTTATTTCAATAAGAGCCATATAATATATATAATATATTTCAAGACTGAATTCAATTAAATGTGAGTATATACGTACATACTATGAGAAAAGGATTCCCCTGGCAGAATGATGGGACACTTCAGACCTGGCTCTGCAAAAGGCATGCTCAGGACTCTGGGAAGGAAGAAAAGATGGAAGGAAGGAAGGGGGAAAGAAAGAAAGAAAGAAAGAAAGAGGAAATAAAGGAGGGAGGGGGAGAGGAAGAAAGAAAAGAAGAACAAACTATGGGAAAGGAAGAAAAGAAAAGCAAGAGAGAGACAAGGGGGAAAAGAAAGAAGGAAATGGGAAGGAAGGAAAGGGTGGGAAAAGGAAAGGAAAGGGAGTGAGGAATAAGTAAAATAATGAAGGGAAAAGAAGAAAAGAAAGAAGGGAAGAGAGAGTGAGGTGGAAAGAAAGGAAGGAGAAGGAAAAGAAAAATTGGGGAGAAAAATAGAAGAGGGAGGGAGAAAGAGGGAGGGAGAATGGAGGAAAGAAGGAAGGGGAGAGAGGGAGGGAAAAGGAAGGAGAGAAAGAAAGGATGAAGGGGAGAAAGGAAGGAAGGAAGAGGAAGGAAGGAAGAGAATGGAGGAAAGAAGGAAGGGGAGAGAGGGAGGGAAAAGGAAGGAGAGAAAGAGACAGAAAGGGTGAAGGGGAGAAAGAAAAGAAGGAAGAGGAAGGAAGGAAGGGAATGGAGGAAAGAAGGAAGGGGAGAGAGGGATGGAAAAGGAAGGAGAGAAGGAAAGGGTGAAGGGGAGGAAGGAAGGAAGGAAGGAAGGAAGGAAGGAAGGAAGGAAGGAAGGAAGGAAGGAAGGAAGGAAGGGGAAGAATGGAAAATGCGTCACTCCTCCCCGCTGCATGCTGGGAAACTGAGGCCCGGGCTGCTCTGGAGAGCCAGATACAATCATGAAAAGAGCCACATTTGGCTCCCGAGCTATAGGTTCCTGACCCCTGGTGTATGGACAGGGCACTAGGGGAGCAAGATACATAAGAACAAGAGTGCAGCTCACAATGTCCCACAGTCTCTTTTTGATTGATTTGAGAGCCATGTCAAAACCCATATGAGTTGGGAGGAATGAGAAAAGGCTGATGGAGAAGGAGAAAAGTAACAGTCATAATGACCAACTTTCCTGCAGCTCCAGGGCCAAACTAAGTTTCAGAGGAGTTCTCAAGACTCTCATTCCAGTGATGGGCAAGGCCAAAAGCAGAAAGGACTGGAAGCAAAATATCACTGCATTTTAGCTTAAAGCTTTTCCTGACAGTGATGAAGTTTTAAGGGAGGCATTACACGGGGAAATGGGAAATGGGAAAAATTGCTTGGAATCCTTCCAAAATTATGTTAAGGGACAGAGGGTATAAACATCTGGGAAAGCCTAGAGTCCTGGATTTGAATCCTATATTGAACATATTTGGCCCAAATGTTGGAATTTCTCATTTTAACAAGGAATAAACAGCCAGGAAATTATTCTGGGATCTATCAAGTATAGAAAGACCCATTGCATTTTTGCTGTTTATTTTCGTTGTTTTGTGAGTTTTTGCCACCATCGCTCTCCAAGGCGCTTCCCCACCTCAGTCCTCCCTCCCTCCAGCCTTGAAGGGCCTTTCTTTCCTTCACTTTATTTTAAGTTACAAAACACCTCTCCGTTCTCCCTCCAAGAATTTACTGACAGGATTTCTTCTCTGCCTAGCAAATCTTAACTCCACTACAGATAGTCCTTCCCTGGATTTATCTTCACTCTTCTACCCACTATCTCCCTGATAGCTGTAGAATCTTCTACACTAGCTAACTCTGCTAGCTACCTGACCAATTTTCAGGCTACTTCTCTCTAATACTAACTCCCACAACTGCTCCCTTACACTCCCTCCAAAGAACTCCTTCACTGAACTGACCAACTCTCCCTCTCTGACCGGGTTTTTCAAAACGCCCCCTTTCAAGTTACTTTTTTCTAAGTTAGGCTCCACCCCCTTCTCTATCAGCCAATCCTAACTCCTCTCGTTTCCCTCCAGGCTTACTCTTAGGCACGCCCCCTTTTGGAAATAAGATCCAAGATGGATGCCCCCTTGGTACCTATCTAAAATGGCTGCCAATTTCTTGGGCCTACTTTACCATGCTTTACCAAACCTACCAGGTAGGGAATTCGTCACACTTATCCTGGCTCACCACACCTAAGTTTCTGCTGGTTATGAAGTCTGTTTCTAGCAATCTGCTATATTTATGGTGGAATCACTCCAAGTGAGGGTTACTTTTTTTTAGCCTAGCAGCTCTGATTCCCAACAGAGTCTGAGTCTGAACAGTCCCAGATCTGATCACATGGCCTGCAGTCCCTCCCACAACATAGAGTTAAAGAAAAGTGCATACCAATACATACATACACAATACAGTAAGCAATCTGAATTATATACATAACAAATAGCTAGTATAGGAGGATTGAAGGAGGTTGCTGTTTCCAACAGTTTGAACACTGGGAGACCAGGGTTTGAAGCCCTCTGAGGGCCGGACTAAGGTAATTAAAAATGGTAAGCGAACATTATTTTGGTGCCTCCTCGCTCTCCGGCGTTGTGGAGGATGCGCATGTGCACAGGGTGCGCATGTGCAGAGGTCAGCTAGTTCTGCGCATGCACAGTAGGTGCGCATGCATGGGGGCTAGCTAGTTCTGCGCATGCGCCATTGCTTCAGAGCAGGGCTGCCCAGGAAGTTGATCGCGATTGACCAGTCGATCCCGGGACCGAAGGAGGTCGATCCCAGCCAAATGGGGTGCTTCTCAGAGGGGCGGAGCCAGGCCGTGCCAAGCCCTGCCTCCTCCCCTGGCTTCGGCACTCCTAGCAGCTTCTCCAGGCTTGAGGAGGACAGTGCCAAGCCAGCCTTGTGCTAGTTATGTCACCACTGGCTTGGCATTGCCATCCTCAAGCCTGGAGAAGTTGCTGGGAGCTCCAAAGCCAGAGGGCAGGGGGGGACAGGGCTTGCCGGGCCTGGCTCCGCCCCTGGCTTCCGCTCTACCAGCAGCTTCTCAGGCCTGAGGATGGCAATGCCAAGCCAGTGGTGGCATAGCTAACACAAGGCTGGCTTGGCATTGCCATCCTCAAGCCTGGAGAAGCTGCTGAGAGCAAAAGCCAGAGGGGGGGGGCCTGGCTTTGTGCGACAGGCCTCCCCCCTCTGGCTTTTGCTCTACAGCAGCTTCTCCAAAGGGAGGATGGCAATGCCAAGCCAGCCTTGTGTTAGCTATGCCACCACTGGCTTGGCATTGCCATCCTCAGGCCTGGAGAAGCTGCTGGTAGAGCAAAAGCCAGAGGGGCAGAGCCAGGCCACACCAAGCCCCACCCCTCCCCTCTCCAGCCTTGAGGAGGTAGGTAGATCTTTCTGACTTGGTTTTAGTATAAGTAGCTCGCGTGCTGAAAAAGTGTGGGCACCCCTGCTTTAGAGGGACTCCAGCTGGACCGAGACACCAATTGCCCTAAGCGAGGCCGAAAAGGAGGAACTTTTGCCCGTCATTTCGGGCAATTGACGTCTTGGTCCAGCTGGAGTCCCTCTGCATTCAGGCATGTAGCCAGGGGGGGCTAAGGGGGCTTCAGCCCCCCCCCGAAATTCTCAGGGTGGTCCGCGAAAAGGCCTTACTGGTACATTATTTCAACTGTTATGTTTATTCATATCATGATCTGATCACCATGCTCATTATATCCCACATTAATGGGGTTATTGGGATAACAATACAAAAGGTTTGCTAGGGTAGACCCTTTTCCACCCAGTCTCAGTCCCCCCAACCAAACTCAGCCCCCCCAATCAAAATCCTGGCTACGGCCCTGTCTGCAGCAATGGCGCATGCGCGGAACCTGGCGGCCCAATGCACCCCTGACCACGTGGCGCCCTAAGCGGGTGCTTACTTTGCTTACCATTAAATCTGCCCCTGCTCTCATCCCACTGGGTGATTTGGGGAAAGTTGCACTTTCTCAGCCCTAAAGGAAGACTAAACCATATATATCCCCTATGAAGAAACAAAACCCTGTGATAGGGTTGCCATAAATCAGAGATGCTATCCGAGCACACCACCACAACAATAACAACAGAGATCAGATTCATAATGGAAGGCTTCCTTGATCCTTTCTCTCATCCTCCTGGAATCTTTTCCTCTGAGGACACGGCGGGCCATCCATCCACGCACACACAGGAAGGGCCTCGCTGGCTATAAAAAGCTGCCGGCCGGGGGACATCATCGCGCCTCTCCAAAGCGGAAAAGCTATCCAAATAAACATGCCGAGGGAGACGCAAAAGGTCCGAAGGAGACGGAGACAAGAGGCTGGGCGGCTGCACCGTCCGGCGGCCAAAGCCAGGCTTCAACTTTCCCCTCCTGACCTCCTGAGGCCTTTCGGCCGGATCCTCTCGCCTCTTTCACCTGAAATCGCTGGTGACGTTCCCCACGTGCAACCTTTCCCTCTCCCTTCTGCCGAAATGACATTGAAGCCTGCTTTCCTAATACATAAACAAAAACTGAGATTGCCAGTCCCTGGCCAGCGAAGTACGCGCATGCGCTCTTGGCTGTGCGTTTCAGTCGCTCGCGCAGATGCCTCCTTTCCGCGCTCAAGGAAATCGAGCCCATCTCCCCATTCGGGGTCTATTGGTGCGTTTCCCGCCGACGTGCGACTTTGCTTTCCGTCGTTCGGATTTCTTTTCAAGGGAGCGGGGAAGGGGGTCAATGCAAACAAGTCTGACGAATGAACGCTCCGGGATGGAAGAGGAAACGCGTTTCGTATTAGAGAAAAGACGAAAGGGAGAAATACAAAGAGGGAGAGGGAAGGAAGGTGAGAGAAAGGGGGAGGAGGGAGGAAAGAAGGAAGGAAAGGAGAGGGAAAGGAAGGGAGAGAGAAAAGAAGAATGGAAGGAAAAGAAGGAGAAAAAGAGGGAGGGAGAAAAGAAGGAAAGAAAGAAGGGAGAAAGGAAGGGAGGAAGGGAGAAAAAGAGGAAGAATGGAAGGAAAGGAGGGAGAAAGGGAGGGAGGGAGAAAAGAAAGAAGGAAAGGAATGAGAGGGAGAAAAAGAGGAAGAATGGAAGGAAAAGAGAGGAGGGAGAAAAGAAAGAAGGAAAGGAATGGAAGGGAGAAAAGGAGGAAGGAAAAGAGGAAGAAAGGAATGGAGGGAGAAAAAGAGGAAGGAAAGGAGGGAGGGAGAAACGAAGGAAGGAAAGGAATGAGAAAAAGAGGGAGGGAGAAAAGAAGGAAGGAAAGAAAGAAGGAGAAAGGGAGGGAGGGAGGGAGAAAAGAAAGAAGGAAAGGAATGAGAAAAAGAGGGAGGGAGAAAAGAAGGAAAGAAAGAAGGGAGAAAGGAGGGAGAAGGGAGGGAGGGAGAAAAGAAAGAAGGAAAGGAATGAGAAAAAGAGGGAGGGAGAAAAGGAGGAAGGAAAAGAGGAAGAAAGGAATGGAGGGAGAAAAAGAGGAAGGAAAGGAGGGAGGGAGAAAAGAAGGAAGGAAAGGAATGAGAAAAAGAGGGAGGGAGAAAAGAAGGAAAGAAAGAAGGGAGAAAGGAAGGGAGGAAGGGAGAAAAAAAGGAAGAATGGAAGGAAAGGAGGGAGAAAGGGAGGGAGGGAGAAAAGAAAGAAGGAAAGGAATGAGAAAAAGAGGGAGGGAGAAAAGGAGGAAGGAAAAGAGGAAGAAAGGAATGGAGGGAAGGAAGAATGGAAGGAAGGAAAGGAGGGAGAAAGGGAAGAAGGGAGAAATGAAGGAAGAAAGGAAAGCAGGGAGAAAGGAAGGGGGAGGGAGAAAAGAAGGGAGAGAGGAATGAATGAAAAGTGGAAAGGGAGGGGGAGGGAAGGAGGAAAAGAAGGAAGGGAGAAAGGAAGGAAAGGAGGGAGGGAGAAATAGAAAGAAGAATAGGAGAAAAGGAAGGAAGGGAGAAAGAAAGGGAGAGAAAAGAAAGGGAGGGAGGAAAAGAGGGAGAAAATGGAGGGTTGGGTGGAGAAAAGAAGGGAGGGAGAAAGGAAGGAAGGGGGAGAGAGCAAGGAAGGAAGAAAAGCAGAGAGGAAAGGAAAAGAGGAAGTGAGAAAAGAAAGAGTAAAGGAAGGAAAGGAGGGAGAAAGGGAGGGAAGAAAGAAGGGAGGCATGGAAGAAAAGATGGAAGGAAGGAGGGAGAAAGGAAGGGAGAAAAGGATGGAGAAAAGAAGGAAGGAAGGGGGAGAAAGGAAGAAAGGGAAGGGGAGGAGGAAGGACTATAGCACAAGAAGATAACTGAAAAGAAGAGAGGTTCCATCAGGAATGGGGGGATAACAGATAATAGTTTAGAGACGGAAACAAAAATAGGGAAAGAATTCTCTCTCTCTCTCTCTCTCTCTCTCTCTCTCTCTCTCTCTCTCTCTATCCATCCATCTCTCTATATCTTTTTTAAATCCCACGTGACCCCTGCTTGGCCTGGCTTTCCCCCTCCGCCCTGGCCAGGGAAGCTCCCTCGCGGTTTCAAAAGCAACGGCCTGAAGCAGGGGGGCTGTGTGTTGGTGGCCCTTCGGAGCCCTCGGGGGCAAATGCCTCCCTTCCCTTGAACCTTCTCGGGGCCTTGGAAGTGCCCTGCCCTCTGCCCAGGAAACGATCCGTTGAAGGGAAAAGGTCACCGGCGGAGGACCGAAGGGACTCAAGATGTCATTGGCAAGAGAAGGGGGAAGGAGAGAAATGCGTGAGGATGCCTCTTTCGGGGGGGGGGGCGTCCCCTCCTTCTTTCTTTCCCCCAAATGAAAACATGCCAGGGGACACTTTCCTTGGCCTGAAGTGTGCCCTAAACACCGTCGGGATGGTGTTTTCCTAGCGGATTCTTCCAGGCCCAGCCTTCCTCGCCTGCTTCCCAGGGACGGGTTCTGGAGGAAGCTGTCGACGCCTGCTCCCTTAATTGAGCTTTTGCTTTGTCTAATTACCGGCGGAGCTTCGGGGGGAGAGGAGCGGTAAGCTGACACTCGGGCGCCGTGGGTGGCAATCGGGCGATGGAAAAAGCCTGCTTCCACTCAGCTCCAGGTCACTGTCTGAGGCCCGGCTCCTGCCCCCTCCTCCTCCCCTCATCCCTGCCCCTTTCCCTTGGCTTCTCTCCTTCCTCCCGGTTGCCCCAAAAGGACGAGGCCCAGCGCTTTGGGAAAGCACGCCCACAAGGCCACCCCATCTATCTCCCATCACAGACCGAGTCCTTGCTTCCAGAGGATGACATTGGGGGTGCCGGGGGTGCCTTTGAGACAGTTCCCGGCTTATGGCGGCCTCCCATCGTAGGGTTTTCTGAGGCTGAGAGAGTGTGAGACTCGCCCAAGGTCACCCATTGGGTTCCTTTCCAGAGACAAGCTGGTCTCCAAGTCCAACACTCAAACTAACACGTCAGGCAGGCTCTCCAGATTGTGAGGCCATTCAGGAAACGCACGCAAAAGCTGTTTTTTCAATGTCCAGGGAGTTGTAGTATTACCAGGCATGTAGGGGGGGGGCTGTCTTGGGGGTTCCAGCCCCCCCCCCCCGCGAAATTCTCTGGGTGGCCCGCGAGAAGGTCTTACTGGTACATTATTTAAACTGTTATGTTTATTCATATCATGATATAACCCAGCGTTTCCCAACCAGTGTGCCATGGCACACTAGTGTGCCGTGAGCGATCATCAAGTGTGCCATGGGAAATTGGCACTCTCCCCCCTCCTAGCAGGCCCCTCACAGGTTTCCAAGAAACAAATTGAGCCTCTCCGCTTGTTTTTTGTTTTTCTTTCAATTTTACTGGATTTTTCTAGAGCGCCCCCCAGGAACTGTTTATAACAGCTTTATGACATCCATAGTTAACTGGAAGCAAGTTTCACTCAGGGTGAAATTTCACAAAGGCCTGGGGAACAAGCTCTATGAGGAGCGGCTTGAAGAGCTGGGCATGTTTAGCCTGAAGAAGAGAAGGCTGAGAGAAGACATGATAGCCATGTATAAGTATGTGAGAGGAAGTCATATCTATGTTGTGTTCATCGAAACAGGCCCAGGTTTCAAACTGAGTGTATAAATACATTTTAAAACATATTAACTATATGTATTACTGTGTTAGAGTGTCATTTTGTATCATTTTGGTTGGTGGTGTGCCCCAGGATTTTGCTAATGTAAAAAATGTGCCGTGGCTCAAAAAAAACCCCACTGTTCTAAAGTACTTACAAAACTATACAGTTCTGGTGGTGAACATTTCAGAACTCTAACAAAACTTTCAAAATTTCATTATTGGCTCAAAAAGGTTGAAAAACATTGGTCTAGGGAGTTGTAGTATTACCAGGCATGTAGGCTGGGGGGGGGGGTCTTGGGGGGTTTCAGCCCCCCCCCCCCGAAATTCTCAGGGTGGCCTTGAGAAGGTCTTACTGGTACATTATTTAAACTGTTATATTTATTCATATCATGATCTGATCACCATGCTCAATATATCCCATATGCATATAACCCTAGGGTATCCTCTCACTCAGACCCAGCCCTCCCCCAGGGCCGTAGCCAGGATTTTGATTGGGGGCTGAGTTTGGTTCGGGGGGCTGAACTGATCTACCCTAGCAAACCTTTTGTATTGTTATCCCAAATTAATGTTGGATATAATGAGCATGGTGAGATATGAATAAACATAACAATTTAAATAATGTACCAGACCCAGCCACCCTGAGAATTTCGGGGGCTGAAGCCCCCCCCCCTGGCTACATGCCTGCCCAAACCAATCAGCCCAGCCCTCCTCCCCATCCGAATCAAAATCCTGGCTAGGGCCCTGAGTATTACAAGGCATTCTTCCTTCTCTGCCCAAACTTCCTGGTGCTTGACCATTCTACAACTCCCATGACTCTATAATAGCATTAATCCATGGCAGTTAAATTATATCAAACTGCATTAATTTTACAAAGTAGATGCACCCAAGCACCGGGAATGTGGCGCAGCTGGCTAAGTGTCAGCTGCATAAGATCTCTAACCAGTAGGTCTTGAGTTCGAGGCCTGCCCTGGTCGAGGTGGGTGCTCGACCTTTAAGTGTAGCCTGCTATCGACCTTTGCAGCCCGAAGGACAGTTGCATCTGTCAAGTAGGTACCACATTAAGTGGGGAGGCAAATTTTGACTGAATTATGAGGCCATTAAAGAACTCCAGGAACGCTGAGGAATGCGGAAGGGACGCTGGGAACGCTGAGAGATGAGGAGTGCGTCAGCTCCCCCTGGTGGCCAGAGTTTGCCTCTGTTCGTCTATATGAGTGTGTATGTGGAAACCCAGGGATTGTCTACTAAGTATGTGTATCTGTAATCTGCTCTGAGTCCCCTTCGGGGTGAGAAGAGCGGAATATAAATAAAGTGTGTTGTTATTATTATTATTATTTATTATTATTATTAAAATGAGATTTGCCATTATGTTCGTCCTGGAATGAGAGAATATGACTTGGCCATGGTCACCCAATGGGTTTCTATAGATGAGCAGAGATCTGAACCTCAGTCTACAGAGCTCTGAGTTTAGAAATTCAGACCTTTTCACCAAGCATTTTGTGTTCTCAGGAGCAACAAAAGATAACACCGAAAGTTTGTCATCCTTATTTATATGTCAACAAGGATGGGTCCCCTCCACCTACTCATACCGTAGATACTACAGAGCCCTGTGATTCAAGGAGCTTTGCTGACAATGGCAGGGCTGCTGGCTTTTGTTGATATTGTGTGCCTTGAAGTCCTTTCTGATTTAGTGTTGGAAGAGACCCCATGGGTCAGCTAGTGCAATCCCCTGCCAAGCAGGGAAAGCACAATCAAAGCACCCCGGCAGATGGCCATTCAGCCTCTGCTTAAAAGCCTCCAAGGAATGAGCTTCCGCCACACACCGAGGCAGAGAGTTCCACTGATGAACAGCTCTTAGGATCAAGAATTTCTTCCTAATATTCAGGTGGAATTTCCTTTCTTGTCATTTGAATCCATCGCTCCATTGAGTCCCAGAATGATCATCACACTAGAGAGAGAAAAAATCCACTTAAAATCCGGTTTAGGGAGGAGCCTTTAACAGCCTCACTGCACTACAAACCCCAGAATTCAGCAGGAGGCAAAAACCGGATTTTAAGTGGATTTTTTCTCTCTCTAGTGTGATGAAGTGGCTAGTCTCCAAGGCAGCAGAAAATCATCCTGCCCCTCTTCCTTAGGACAGGCCTTTCAAATATTTGAAGTCGTGGCATGGAGAAATCGTCAGAAGCCCTGTTATGGGAAGAGCCTTACTGGTACATTATTTAAACTGTTATGTTTATTCATATCATGATCTGATCACCATGGGGAGGGATAACAATACAAAAGGTTTGCTAGGGTAACAGCCCCAGAAAACCCCCCCCCAACTGAAATCAGCACCCTGTTATGGGAAGAAGAGCTCGTTTACTGGCTCCAAACAGCACTATGAGGCAGTATGAGGGTGTTATATTTAACCCTCCATTTTTCGCTCCAGTCTCATAAACGTTTCTACACTTAGTCCCTCAAATATTTGGTTCGAACATAAAGCACAATTCGGTTTAAAGCCCAGTTCCATTCCAGGGACCTCCAAGCAGTCTCTGGCCCCATCTACACCAGGTTTCACTACATTGTATGAGTCTGCTCTGCCATATAATGTAGTTCAATGTCCACAGATATATAAACCTCCCTTGCCTAGTTTACAACAGACCTCACAACCTCTGAGGATGCCTGCCATAGATGCAGGCGAAATGTCAGGAGAGAATGCTCAGCCCGGAAAACTCAGGACAACCTAGTTCTAACATGCATTACATGGCAGTGTAGATGGAGCCCAAATTTTTGAGTTTAAGGCCCCATCTACTCATATATTGCAGTTTTGAATTACAGTGAAGGTGAATCAGCCATTCCTGAAATTAATTCAGTTAAACACACACACACACCTTTCAGTCCTCTCCCCCTTTCAGTTCTCCTTTATCAGACTATTGTGTTATTATCATGATGATGTGCCTTCAAGTCAACTCCGACTTCCGGTGACCCTCTCCTGGATTTGTCTTGGCAGGATTCCTGCAGAGGAAGTTTGCCCTTCCCTTCCTCTGAAGAGTGAGACCGGCCCAGAGTCACTGCTAACCTGTGTGCACAAAGATATACACTGAGAAAAGACTCCCCCCCCCCCCAAATACTGGAGGTCTTTGGAGGTATTCGGAAGAGTTGTAGTTCACCTATATATCTAGAGTGCATTATGAACCCATACAATGATGGATCTGGACCAAACTTGGCATGCATACCCGATATGCCCACATTTGAACACTGGTCGGTTTTGAGGGGAATTGGCCAGGCCATTTTGGAGTTGTAGCTACTGGGATTTATAGTTCACCTGCAAGCAATGAGCACTCTGAACTCCACCAAAGATGGAATTCCACATTTGAATACTGGTGGGTTTTGAGGGGAATTGGCCAGGACATTTTGGAGTTGTAGCTACTGGGATTTATAGTTCACCTGCAATCAATGAGCACTCTGAACTCCACCAAAGATGGAATTGGACCAAACATGGCACACAGAGCCCCCATGACCAGCAAAAAAATGTATACTGGAGGTCTTTGGGGGAAAAATCACCTTGATTTGGGGGAGTTGTAGTTCACCTACATCCAGAGAGCAATGTGAACCCAAACACTGATGGATCTGGACCAAACTTGGTGCACATAACTGATATGCCGAAATTTGATTACTGGAGTAGTTTGGGGGGGGATCTGACCTTCCTTTCTGGGAGTTGTAGTTCACCCACAACCAGGGAAACTGTGACTTCCACTGATGACGGACCTGGACCAAACTTGGCTCACAGAACCCCAAACCATGACATAACCAAATGTTAACACAGTTTGACTGCATTATAAAACTGGAGTTGTGAAGGCAGGATGCAATTGTGGTGTCACTTTATTTAATTATAATATCGAATTGTTAAGATATTTATTATAGCCAAAAAGGTGCTGCAAGATGCCCGGACAAGAACAAAAATACACTTTGGGTGCCTGCCGTAGATGCAGGCGAAACATCAGGAGAGAATGCTTCTGGAGCATGGCCATTTAGGTTCGACCTGCATTATTTGGCGGTGTAGATCCAGCCCGTGCCTTGAGTTTCCTCAGTCCACTTCCATTGGAAAACCTTTACCCTTCCCTCGCCAATACCCAGAAACGGGCGTTTAGAAAAGAAGCCCCGGAGCCCCCTTCCACATGATCTTGCTGTGAACTGGATTATATGGCACTATGGACTCAAAGAACCCGGTTCAAAGCAGATATTGGGGATTATCTGACTTGATATTCTGGGTTATATAGCTGCATGGAAAGGCCCCGAGTCCCTAGAGCCGGAAACGGAGGCCTCGTGAACATCAAAGTCCAATTTGGGCTGCCAAATAACACAGATATGGTCCATCCAATCTACATTATACATTCCAGGAGCCCCCGGTGGCGCAGTGGGTTAAACCTGAGAACTGAAGAGGTTCCAATCCGAGAGAGCGCAGATGGATCATGATATGAATAAACATAACAGTTTAAATAATGTACCAGTAAGGCCTTTTCGCGGACCACCCTGAGGGATTTCGGGGGGCTGGTCCCCCTTAGCCCCCCTGGCTACATGCCTGGCGCAGATGATCTCCCTCTGTCAGCTCTAGCTCCCCATACAGGGATAACGGAGAAGCCTCCTACAAGGATGGTAAAACATCAAAACATCCGGGGCGTCCTCCTTGCAGACGGCCGATTCTCTCACACTAGAAGCGACTTGCAGTTTTTCAAGTCTCTCCTGACACCAGTTTGGACAGTGGAACCTCCCTCCTTCCCTCCCCCCCCCCCTCCTCCCCCCCCCTCTCTCTCTCTATATATAGAGGGAGAGAGAGAGAGCTTGGAACCTCTCTCTATATATAAAACCTCCCTCCCTCTCCCTCTCCCTCCCCTCTCTCTCTCTATCTCCCTCTCTCTCTCTATATATATATATCCCCCTCCCTCCTGACACCAGTTTGGACAGTGGATTCCCCCCTCCTTCCCTCCCCCCTCCCCCTCTCTCTATATTTTGGACAGTGGAACCTCCCTCCTTCCCCCCCCCCCTCTCTCTATATTTATATATATATATAGAGAGAGAGAGCTTGGAACCCCTCTCTCTATATATAAAACCTCCCTCCCTCCCCCTCCTCCCTCCCCTCTATCTCTCTCCCTCTCTCTATATATATATTTCCCCCCTGATACCAGTTTGGACAGTGGAACCTCCCTCCTATATAAAAAACCTCCCTCCCCCTCCATCTCTCTCTCTCTAGATTGATAGAAGGTAGATAATAATAAAACCTCCTTCCTCCTCCATCCATCTCTCTCTATATATATATATATAGAGGGGGGATATATATATATATATATATAGAGAGAGAGAGAGAGAGAGAGAGAGCGCTTGGAACCTCTCTATATATATAAAAACCTCCTCCCTCCCTCCATCTCTCTCTCTATCTCTCTCTAGATATATAGGGATTCCCCTCTCTCTATATAAAAAACCTCCCTCCCTCCATCTCTCTCTCTATATATATAGGGAGGGAAATATATATATATATATATATATATAGAGAGAGAGAGAGAGAGAGAGAGAGATTGGAACCTCTCTCTATATATAAAACCTCCCTCCCTCCATCTCTCTCTTTCTGTCTGTCTGTCTCGCTCTATATATATATAGAGGGGGGAATATATATATATATATATAGAGATATATATATATATATGAGAGAGTATATATATATTTTATATATATATATATAGAGAGAGAGAGAGAGAGAGAGCTTGGAACCTCTCTCTATATAAAACCTCCCTCCATATCTCTCTCTCTCTCTCTCTCTAATATATATATATATATAGGGGGGAAATATATATATCTAGAGAGAGAGAGAGAGAGATATGGGGGAAGTTTTATATAGAGAGGTTCCAAGCTCTCTCTCTCTCTCTCTCTCTCTCTCTATATATATATATATAGATATATATATATATATATATAATCCCCTCCTCTCATTTATATATATACACAGATTATCTATCTATCTATCTAGAGAGAGAGAGAGAGAGAGAGAGAGGTTTCAATGTCCAAACTGCATGATTGATTGGACAAAAAATGCCCCCGTGTTGCCTGACTTGCTTCCTTCCGAGGCACCGCGTAAAGGTCGCAACTTAGGGCCAAGGGGATGGATGGGGCGGACTGGGGAGGGTGGCCTCTCCTCCCCATTCCCCTCCTTCTCTCTCTCCCCATGAGCTGGTTTTTTGGGGAGGGGGCTTGCAAGCCCTGATAGGCGCTTTCGGCCTCAAGCCGGGGTGGGTTTTCTCCGCCTTTAAAGGCTCTCCGGGGCAGAGAGAGGAGGAGAAGGAGAGAGAAGGGCAAGGGGAAAGGGGAGGGGAGAGAGAGAGAGGCGTGGGTGTTGCGCATGCGTGCGGAGGGAGGGGGCAAGAGGGAGAGGGGGGGGGGCCGCTTCGAGAGAGAGAGAGAGAGAGAGAGAGAGAGAGCGACTGCCTGGAAGGCCAGAGGGATGCTCCCGGAGCGTTGAGCAGCAGCAGCAGCAGCCTCCATGAGCGCCGCCGAGGTCGGGGCCGTGATGAGTCCCCCGCCTCCCGCCTCGTCGTCTTCCTCGGCCTTGGAGAGCTCCGGTTCGTCCTCCTCGAGCAGCAGCATTGCCGCTTCTTCTTCCGCCTCCTCCTCGTCGTCGTCGTCCTCCTCGTCCGCGCCGTCCAAAGCGAAGAAGCCCAGCTCGGGCCTGCGCCGCCCGGAGAAGCCGCCCTACTCCTACATCGCGCTGATCGTGATGGCCATCCAGAGCGCGCCGTCGAAGCGGCTCACGCTGAGCGAGATCTACCAGTTCCTCCAGGCCCGCTTCCCCTTCTTCCGCGGCGCCTACACGGGCTGGAAGAACTCCGTGCGGCACAACCTCTCGCTCAACGAGTGCTTCGTCAAGCTGCCCAAGGGCCTGGGCCGCCCGGGGAAAGGCCACTACTGGACGCTGGACCCGGCCAGCGAGTTCATGTTCGAGGAGGGCTCCTTCCGGCGCCGCCCGAGGGGCTTCCGAAGGAAGTGCCAGGCCCTGAAGCCCACCTCCGCCGCCGTCTACCACCGCCTCGGCTTCCTCCCGCAAGGCTTCGACTTCCCCGCGCCGGCCGGGCACCACCCCAACGCCTACGGGGCCCTCGACGTCATGCAGTCCTACCACGAGGCCCCCCACCACGTCCCCCACATGTCGCCCAACCCGGGCTCCAGCTACATGGCCAGCTGCCCGGTCTCGGCCAACGACAACTACGGGCCCGACGGCGGGAGCAGCAGCAGCCCCGTGCCCTCCTCGCCCGCCGTGGCCAGCGCCCTGGAGGGACACTCGCCCTACGGAAGCCCCCCCGCCGGGCACTGGGCCGCCGCCACCTCGGGGCCCTACCTCAAGCAGCAGGCCTTGCCCACCCACCCGCACCAGCCGACCGCCCCCTCCGCCCTCCAGCCCTACGCCCTCGAGCAGAGCTACCTGCACCAAAACGCCCGCGAAGACCTCTCAGGTACGGTACGGCCCTCTCCCCAGTCCCCTTCGACTCTTTCCAACAGAGCAGGAACTCCTTCACGAGTCCTTCGTTGTGTCATCATCCCCATCTGAGCCCCAAACTAGATTTCGTATCTTTCACTTCCACATCAATCCGAAACTTCATCCCGGGGTTAGTACTATAGATGGAGCCCTAATCTCCCAAACGTTGTGGCAAAGTCAATTCGGGGTACTAGTGGTGGCATTATTATTATTATTATTATTAAGGTAAACTTATTCCCCTGATTTTAACTCAAGTTGTTGATCTCTGGGGGATGGGGGCGGAACTCATCTCCGTTGCTATGCCAAAGAGTCGGCGTTGTCCCTAGACACCTAGGTCATGCGGCCGGCATGACTGCACGGAGCGCCCGGTTTTCGCTCGTGACAAACGAAAAATCCACGGGAATTAAATCCTGGTTGTAGTTAAAGGCGTGTTAAGGTGCGTCTAAGGTCAAGCTTTCCCCCTTGACATTAAGGCTACTCGTGTACTCTAAAGCAGTACCTATTGATCTACTCATATTTGCATGTTTACGAATGGCTACGTTGGCAGAAGCTGGGGCTAACTGCGGGAGCTCACCCCGCTCCCCGGATTCGAACCTTTAACCCACTGCGCCACCGGGGACTCTATTATTATTATTCTTATTAACTCCTTAATGAGCATCAGGGCTCTGTGCTTTTGTACCCTCCCTATCTGAGCCCCAAACTAGATTTTCTAGATACCGATCTTGCACAGCGAAACCACTTCCATACCAATCCGAAACTTCATCCCATGGTTAGTACTATAGATGGGGTCCTGGACTCCCAAGAGTTGTGCCGCAAAGTTAAATCAGGGACCTGGATTATTATTATTATTATTATCATTATGGCATAATCGTGTAGTGAAATGATAATAATAATGACGATGATGATGATATATCGCATTTTCCGGATACATCACACGGTCCAAGACACTGATCGAATAAAAAAGCCAGCATAGTGATCTTGTTGGCTGTGAACTAATCTTGTGTATCAAATAATAATAATAATAATAATAATAATAATAAACAATCAAGATTATACACTTTTAGCTAGATTATAGAACAGAGTAGACTCAAATAATCCAGTTCAAAGCAGATAATGTGGACAAAACTCTGGAGGCCCCTTCTACATTGCCATATTACCCAGATTATCAGAGCCCATAACCCACATTGAACCGGATTATATGAGTCTACACTGTCATATAATCCAGTTCAAAGTGGATAATCTGGATTGTATATAGCAGTGTAAAAGGGGCCGAGGTTCGCCTCCCCGCTGTGGAAAGCTACTGGGTGACCTTGGGCAAGTCCGCAAGTCACACTCTCTCAGCCTCGGGCTAAAGTCAAGGCGAACTTCCCCAGAACAGACTTTAGCGTTTCCATAAATTGGAGAGGTACACATCATCATCATCATTAGATACATTAATATTATTAGATACATTAATATTATTAGATACATTATTATTATGGCACTGTTGTGTAGTGATCTGAGCGTTGGGCTAAGGGATCTTTCTGACAAGATCAGTACACAGCAAACAAGATCCCTATGCTGGCTTTTGTATTTGATCACCCTTGTCTAGGACTGTGTGATGTATCCGCAAATGCGAGTAGTAGGGTGGCCTTTTGCAACTGACAGGTGGTCGTTCTGTTTTCATGCGCAGGCCAAGGTCTTATTATTAGGCCATTCAGTTCGCGGGGCTAGTTTCCCGAGAGAATTATTTGCACGCGTGGTTCTTCCTGTGGCAAAAAGGCAGCAGCTGGACCTTTCCACGCCTCCGAGTCCCTCTCTGGGATTCTTCTCTCGCCTACAGGTGCCATGCCAAGCAACAGCCTTCGTTGGGAATCCTTTCCACGCAGCTTGGTTCTGGTTGGACTCCCGCATAGTTCGGGATCTAGTAGAGGAGCAGAAGGGGACTTTGCGTGCAGATTGGGACTTTCTCGCGAGAGAAAGAAAGAAAGAAAGAAAGAAAGAAAGAAAGAAAGACGGAGGGGGGGAGGAAGGAAGGAAGGAAGGACGGAAGGAAGGAAGGAAGGAAGGAAGGAAGGAAGGAAGGAAGGAAGGAAGGAAGGAATGAAGGAAGGAATGATAGAAGGAATGATAGAAGGAATGATAGAAGGAATGATAGAAGGAAGGAAGAGGAGGAGGAAAGGGAGGGAGGAAGAGTAGGAGGAGGAGGGAGGGAAGGATAGAAGGAAGGAATTAAGGAAGGAAGGATAGAAGGAAAAAATAAGGAAGGGGGAAATAAGGAGAGAGGGGAGGAAGAAAATAAAGAAGGAAGGAAGGATAGAAGGAAGGAATAAGGAAGGAAGGAGGAAATAAGGAGGGAGGGAAGGAAGGGAAGAAAGACGGAGAGAGGGAGGGAAGGAAGGAAGGAAGGGAAAGAAAGAAAGAAAGAAAGAGAAGGAAAGGAAAAAAAGGAAAGGAAGGAGAAAGGAAAGGAAAGGAAAGGAAAGGAAGGAAGGAGGGGAAGGAAGGGAAAGAAAGAAAGAAAGAAAGAAAAAAGAAAGGCGGGGGAAGAGAAGGAAAGAAAGGAAGAAAGAAGGAAGGAAGGAAGGAAGGAAAGAAGGAAGGAAGGAAGGAAGGAAGGAAAAAGAAAGAAGGGAAAGAAAGAAAAGAAAGAAAACGGAGGGAGGGAAGGGAGGGAAGGAAAGAAATAAAGAAAGAAAAGAAAAGAAAGACGGAGGGAGGGAGTGAAGGTAGGTAGGAAGGAAAGAAGGAAAGAAGGGAAAGAAAGACGGAGGGAGGAAAGGAAGGGAAGGAAGGAAAGAAAGAAAGAAAAGAAAGAAAGACGGAGGGAGGGAAGGAAAGAAAGAAAGATGCCCAAAGGAGTGGATCAGGGCCGTTGTCTTGAAAGGAGATCCTCAGGCATCCTCAAACTGCGGCCCTCCAGCTGTTTGGGCCTTCAACTCCCAGAAATCCTGACAATTGAACAAGCTCGTTAGGACTTCTGGGAGTTGGAGGCCCAAACAGCTGGAGGGCCGCAGTTGGAGGGTGCCTGGTTTGGAGAGAAAAGAGAGCGATTACAAGCCCGGGATCTTTCTCGCAGAGGAAGGTTGTCGAGGAGAGGCGCAGATGGCGTTGAAAGGAGGAGGTGGAAGTGAGGAAAAACCAACAACAACAAAACCCAGGGAAAGGATGGTAGGGTTTTCCAAATGGGAGAAAACCTCACGAGAGGGGAACTCGTGCTGTGTATGAATTAGGAAACTCAGAGCATGCAAGATCTCACAGACTTGGGATGCAAAGGGAACAACTTTCAGACTAAGGACTTAAGAGACAAGTCAACCCCGGTTGGGTTGAAGCTGTCAGAGAACTCAAGCCCCAGAGCACGCCTCGGCGGTGTGTTTTCTCTCAAAACAGCCGCTTTCGGCGTGGGAAAACAAAAGGGGGAAAAGAGAGCTATTGTTCGGGCAAAGGGGAGGCTTGGGCCCGAGAAAGAAGGCCGGCCGAGATGTTTTCCCTTCCCTTAAAACAAAATCAAACCAAACAAAGAAGGGCTTCCAATTCCAAAGGAAGAGCAGAGCCTTGCGTGGGTCCAGGTCTTCTCGAAACGTGAGCCCCCCTTTCCTCTCTCTTCGGAAGGGACGAGATGCCACCCACCGAGGCGCTCGCTGGACCCTGGAAGTTAATTACTCCCGGGCTTAGGACGATGGCCAGGATCACGAAGGTCGAGATTAAAGTTCAGCCAGTCTCTCTCCCCTCCGTCACGTTACAACAAGACCCCCGGGGGCTTTTTCTAGGGGGTTCCAGTGACTTTCCAGGCTTTAGAAGGAAGTCTCCTTGACCTCAGTAGGTGAAGATTCGGGTTTAGATCGACACAGGCCAATAATGCAGTTTGAGTTTGCAATGACCTGTATTATATGGGTCTCTACACTGTGTCTCCGCGGGGAGATAAGAGCAAAAAACAAAGAAAGGTTGCAAAGGCTGATGGCCGTGTTCCAGAAGCATTCTCTCCTGACGTTTCGCCCACATCGATAGCAGGCGTCCTCAGAGGTGGTGAGGTTATTTATTTATTTGCACTGACCATATAATGCAGTTCAAACTGCATTATTTACTCGTGTGGGCCCTTCCACACAGCCGAAAATTCCACACTATCCACTTTGAACTCGGTTATCTGAGTCCACACTGCCATATATTCCAGTTCGAAGCAGAAAATGTGGGATTTTAGTCAGATATGTGGAAGGAGACATGAAGGGGAAAGCCTCACCTGAGCTCCCTTCTACACGGCCATATAAAATCCGAATTCTCTGCTTTGATCCGGATTATATGGCAGTGTAGACTCATATAATTCGGTTCAAAAACAGATACTGTTGATTATCAGCTTCGTTAGTGTAGAAGGCTGGTTCCACAATGCCAAATAAAATTGAGTTTGAACTTTACTACATATTCCATGTGCAACCCTATTATGCAGTTTGAACCGCATTATATCTTTCTACATTGACCATAGAATACAGTTCAGACTGCACGATTTGGCAGTGTAGAACCACCTTCACATGGAGAGATTCATTTCCGAGTAAAGTTGCATCTACACTGCCAAATAATGTAGTTTGAACTGCATTATAGGGCCATTTTAGACCCTATTGCAGCCTCAACTGAATTATATGGGTCTACACTGAGCCATAGAATGCAGGACATACTGCATCATTTGGCAGTATAGATTCAGCCCCTTCTGCACTGTCATATAATCCAGATTATCAAAGCAGATAGTCCACATTATCTGCTTTGAACTGGATTATAATCCACACCAACATATAACATTCAAATTATTATTAAAATATTAATAATAATAAGCTTTATTTATATTCCGTCCTCTCTCCCCAGGGGATTTATATGAGTCTACACTGCCATATAATCCAGTTCAAATCAGATAATCTGGATTTTATATGGCAGTGTAATATAATAATAATAATAAGCTTTATTTATATTCCATCCTCTCTGCCCCATAATGCCATATAAGATAATCTGGATTTTATATTAATATAATAATAATAATAAGCTTTATTTATATTCCGTCCTCTCTCCCCAAGGGGATTTATATGAGTTTACACTGCCATATAATCCAGTTCAAATCAGATAATCTGGATTTTATATGGCAGTGTAATATAATAATAATAAGATTTATTTATATTCTGTTCTCTCTCCCCAAGGGGATTTATATGAGTTTACACTGCCATATAATCCAGTTCAAATCAGATAATCTGGATTTTATATGGCAGTGTAATATAATATAATAAAATATAATATAATAATATAATATAATAAAAAATCCCACATTATCAGCTTTGAACTGGGATATATGGCAGTGTGGACTCAGATATCCTAGTTCAAAGCAGATATTGTGGGATTTTTTTCTGCCTTGATATTCTGGGATATAGGGCAGTGTAGAAGGGCCCTTAGAAGTGTTGAAATGGCAGGGATGCAATCCTAAATATTACTCCAAAGCTCCATAAGAGTAAACACCCCAAGAGGTAGGCTATATATATTATCCATAGTGCATTTTGACCCCACTTTAACAGCCATGGCTCCATGCTGGGACTGATAGTTTGATGAGGTACCAGCACTCTTGGGCAGAGCAGGCCACAGACCTTGTAACACTACAACTTCTAGGATTCTGTGTCATAATGCCTTAACTCTATAGTATAGGCTTGATCTAGAGTGCCCTATAAACACCAGGATCTGATCCCAGAATATTATTTTATCCCAGATTATCTGGCAGTGTGGACTCATATAATCCAGTTCGAAGCAGATAATCTGGAATCAGATCCTGGGATATAGGACAGTGTCGATCCAGACAATGCACCCTGGGACATTCCTCTGGATGCTGTTCTCAAACCCTTTCATCTCTTCCAATACTGAAGGAAAATATTCTCCTGCTGTGGGAGAGTTTAATTAGCTAAGGGAAGATCCCACGAAAGTCAACACTAAAGAGGGAGATGGTTCAGTGCAGTCTAAATGCAGAAACCTCCATTGAGTTCAATCGGAGCTTGAAGCCCTGCAGATTTACTAGTGGAATTGGGAGCCAACCTCGTTGAAGTCGTGTTAATGGGGGACTCAGTGGGGGCTTCCTTCCGAGTACAATATACAGAGGCGGGGGCTATCAATCTCTCCTCGTGGAAGCAAAGGAGAGCCCCATCTACACTGCCATATCATGCATTTTTGACTCATATAATCCAGTGCCAGAAGGGATGGAAGGAACAAATAGGAAAATAATATATTGTCGAAGACTTTCATGGCCGGAATCACTGGATTGTTGTGGGTTTGCCGGGCTGTATGGCCATGTCCCAGAAGCATTCTCTTCTGACGTTTCGCCTACATCTATGGCAGGCATCCTCAGAGCTTGTGAGGTCAGATGGAAACTTACTTGCTACTTACTTATTTACTTAGGCGATCCCTCGTAGCTCGAGGATGATTGTCTTCCAGATGTGGTGGGTAGGTGGCTGTGGAGCCCTATTCTTGATCCGCATGCCTCTTTGCATTCTGCAGCACTGCTGGTCACAGCTGACTTCCAGTTAGAGCGCTCAAGGCCTAGGGCATTCTAGTTCTAGGTAAGTGAGGTCTATATATCTGAGGTTATACACACATACACATATATGCATATACATATATACATATGCATACATATATACATTAGGGCCTGGTTGATCCATGGTTCCAAATGGTTCAAAAATACTTCCAAAACAAAAGTTCTGGTGGTGAACATTTCAGAACTCTATCAAAATTTCACTATTATTCCATTTTTTGGCGATTTTTAAGACAGAATCAATGAGGAACTGCCATTTATAATGAAATTTTGAAAGTTTTGTTAGAGTTCTGAAATGTTGACCACCAGAAGTTTTGTTTTGGAATTACTTTAGAACCATTTAGAACCATGGATCAACCAGGCCTAATATACATATACATACATATAACCAGTGTGCCGTGGCACACTAGTGTGCAGTGAGCGATCATCAGTTGTGCCTTGGGAAATTGGCACTCTCCCCCTTCCTAGCAGCCCCCTCACAGGTTTCCAAGAAACAAATTGAGCCTCTCCACTTGGAATTTTTTTAAAAATATGTTACTGGATTTTTCAAGAGTTACCTCCCAGGGAACAGTTTATAACAGCTTCATGACATCCATAGTTAACTGGAAGCAAGTTTCACACAGGGTGAAATTTCACAAAGGTCTGGAGAACAAGCTCTATGAGGAGCGGCTTGAAGAGCTGGGCATGTTTAGCCTGAAGAAGAGGAAGCTGAGAGAAGACATGATAGCCATGTATAAATATGTGAGAGGAAGTCATATATATGTTGTGTTCATCGAAACAGGCCCAGGTTTCACACTGAGTGTATAAATACATTTAAAAACATATTAACTATATGTATTACTGTGTTAGAGTGTCATTTTTTTGTCATTTTGGTTGGTGGTGTGCCCCAGGATTTTGTAAATGTAAAAAGTGTGCTGCGGCTCAAGAAAGGTTGAAAAACACTGCCTTAGGTTGCGAGGATGCCTGCCATAGATGCAGGCGAAACGTCAGGAGAGAATGCTTCTGGAAAAATACCCATACAGCTCGGAAAACACACCACCCAGTTAAAAAAAATCTTATTTTTTAAATAATCAAATGTCTTAATTAATACAGATGGTGAAATAATATCTTGATCTCCCTGAAAGGATGCAGATGAGAGTTTTAAAGTTGGAGGGAAATGCCAAAGAGGGGCAAGGAGTTGTTTCTGTAGGAACAAAACAAATCCCTCTCTCTGTACCTGGCTGGACTAGAGGGGGGGGGGGGGAGGGGAAACAAGGCACCGAAATGGGGAAAAGATGTCGGCCTCTCCTGTGGGGGAAACATATTTTTTCCCTTCTCTCTCTCTCTCTCTCTTTCCCAAATAGCCCTTTTAAACGCAGGTCTCCGAGGTTAACTAAACAAAGACAGTCTGGGCTGGACCACACCGAAGGGGATTGGAGCTTGACTTAACCCAGATGAGAGCGAGGTCTTGTTCAATTTTATGGGAATTTCAACAAGTAACAAATACAGGCGACCTTGTCCGCTGCCTCGGCCTTCTTGTGGGCCACCGACTGTCAATCATCGGGCCAGCCCTTCTCCCCCCCCCCCATCTTAGTTTGGGATTTGGAAAGGAGAGACTTTGCTCTAAAGGAGAGTCTTTGTTCTTTCCTTTGTTTTCAAGCAGATAAGGAGTCTCTTCCCCCCCCAAACCACGCGCAAAAGGGTTCCCACGCAAGGCTTCCACTGATCTTATATATATAAAATCCTTCATGTGGTGGTTCCAGTCTTATAGACAAAGAAACCACACAAGGCAGACACACAAAAACAGCCCACATACCCAGAAAACCCTACGAGGTATGTTTACCAACACACACACACACACCCCGCCCAAAAAAGAGCCAACGGCCACAAATTAAAAAAAACACCCCATTATGGACGACAACTCCCATGATCCCCCCACACCACCTCCCTCTGGCAGTTTACAGCGTTGGAATGTTAGTGGAGCTGACCAATTAGAGGCATTATGCAAATACAGTTAGAATGTAGGCTGAGAGTCCCCCACCCCACCCCCTGGCAGTTTAGAGAGTCGGAATGTTGGTGGTGGTAGGGAAAGGTAGGGAAAGGAATTGAGGGACTGAAACAAGGGGAGCAAGGACTGATACAGAAAGGGGAGGGATGGCAGGAAGGAGGGAAAGGAAAGAAGGAAGGGAGGGAAGGGAGGGAGGAGGGGAGAAGAAAGGAAAGGAAGGATAGAAGGAAGAATGGATGGAAGGAAGGAGGATAAAAGGAAGAATGTATGGAAGGAAGGAGGGGAGAAGAAAGGAAGGAAAAAGGAAGGATAGCAGGAAGGATGGCAGGGGAAAGGAAGGAAATGATAGAAGGATGGAGTGAAGGAAGGAAGGAAGGAAAGAGGGGAGAAGAAAGGAACACAGAAACACATACACACACACATATATACATGCACAGAAATATACAAATATACACATACACACATACATAAACACACCTGTACTTACACACATCAACGCATATACACGCATATATACACACACACACACACACACACACACACACACACACACACACACATAACTACACACACAGTCCCCAAGTTAAAAAAAAAATCCCACAGCAACTCCTGGCCGGGTCAGCTAGTATTGTATATTTTCCTTCCCTTTCGCCCAATTTCCACCTTTAGGCTCAAGGCTCCTATTTGCAAAAGGGGAAATCTCAAAGCATAGCATGGCTGCTTTGACATCCAGTTCTTCCAAGCACAGGCAAATAAAGGTCTCTCTCTCTCTCTTGACCCTTTGGTCAGGGAAGAAAACACATCGCTTTGGGTGCATCTACAAGGGAGAATGAATCCCTTCTTAATCCCATTTCCACATCCCACCCAGGCCCCTTATAAGCAACTATATGAAATCTAGACCAGTGTTTTTCAACCTTTTTTGAGCCGCGGCACATTTTTTACATTTACAAAATCCTGGGGCACACCACCAACCAAAATGACACAAAATGACACTCTAACACAGTAATACTTATAGTTAATATGTTTTAAAATGTATTTATACACTCAGTGTGAAACCTGGGCCTGTTTCGATGAACACAACATATATATGACTTCCTCTCACATATTTATACATGGCTATCATGTCTTCTCTCAGCCTTCTCTTCTTCAGGCTAAACATGCACAGCTCTTCAAGCCGCTCCTCATAGAGCTTGTTCTCCAGACATTTGTGAAATTTCCCCCTGAGTGAAACTTGCTACTAGTTAACTATGGATGTCATGAAGCTGTTATAAACAGTTGGGGGGGGGGGGAGGCAACTCGCAAAAAATCCACACACGGCACACTACTGGCCCATGGCACACTGGTTGGGAAACACTGATCTAGACGAGCTGCTTTGAACTGGATTATCTGACAGTGTAGACTGGTTCATATAATCCAGTTCAAAGCAGACAATGTGGATTATCTGCTTTGATAAACTGGATGACATGACAGTGTAGAAGGGGCCTTGGAGGCAGGAACTAGAATCCAGTCCAAATCGGATAAACTGGATTATCCGACAGTGTAGACTGACTCATATAATTCAGTTCAAATCAGATAGTGTGGATTATCTGCTTTGATAATCTGGATTATATGGCACTGTAGAAGGGGTCCAAGAAATCTTTGTCCTTTGCTTTAAAACGCCCTGAATCCCTTGGAGAGATAGTGTGGGCTATAAATGAACTATTATTATTTTAGTAATATTTTATTATTATTATTATTTAAATGTGGTCGCTTTGAAAATAATCATTTACTTCCCTCTGCCTTCAAAGGGACTGAGAACCTTTCCACACAGCCTTATATCCCAGAATATCAAGACAGAAAACCCCACAATATCTGCTTTGAACTGGAATATATGGCAGTGTGGACTCAGATAACCCAGTTCAAAGCAAATATTTGTGGGATTTTCTGCCTTGATATTCTGCGATATAGGGCTGCGTGGAAGGACCCTGAGTGGAAGGACCCTTCGCTGCCCTATATCCCAGGATCTAATTCTAGATTATCCGTTTATCCCAGATTATTTGGTAGTGTAGACTCATATAATCCGGTTCAAAGCAGATAATCAGAGATCAGACCCTGGGATATAGGGCAGTGTAGATCCAGCCTGATTGTACTAAATCTAAGGGCCTTTCCACACAGCCATATAACCCAGAATATCAAGGCAGATTATAAGAATAATAATAAGCTGTATTTATACCCCTCCCCCTCTCCTCGAGGGGCTCGGGTGGCTAATCCACAGTATCTGCTTTGAACTGGATTATCTGAGGCCACGCTGTCATATAATCCAGTTCAATGTGTGGAAGGGGGCAAAATATGTAACACTGGGGCAGGGCCGTAGCCAGGATTTTGATTCGGGAGGGGCTGACTTTAATTTCCGGGGGGGGGGGCTAAATCTGAGTGAGAGATGATCTACCCTAGCAAACCTTTTGTATTGTTATCCCAATACCCCCATGCATATGGGATATATTGAGCATGGTGATCAGATCATGATATGAATAAATATAACAGTTTAAATAATGTACCAGTAAGTAAGGCCTTCTTGTGGACCACCCCCCCCAATTTGGGGGGCTAGGGGCTGAACCCCACCAGAATTGCCCGGTGTATTGGCTAAGGCATGCCTGGCCTGGGGAGCAGGGTGAGCTACATCTGTTAGCCCCAGCTTCTGTCAAACTAGCAGTTTGAAAACATGCACATGTGAGTAGATCAATAGGTACGGCTCTGGCGGAAAGGTAACAGCACACCATGCAGTCATGCTGGCCACATGACCTTGGAGGTGTCTACGGACAATGCCGGCTCTTCGGCTTAGAAATTGAGTTGAGCACCACCACCCAGAGTTGGACACAACTAGACTTAAAAGTCCAGGGAAACCATTACATTAACCTTTTTCTCTCTACAAGGAGACTCAAAGTGGCCAGCCCAGGTATGGGCAAACTTGGGCCTTCCAAGCAGGGCCGTAGCCAGGATTTTGATTCGGGGGCTGAGTTTGGCTGGGGGGGGGGCTGAGACTGGGTGGATGAGGGTCTACCCTAGCAAACCTTTTGTATTTTTATCCCAATAACCCCATTAATGTGGGATATAATGAGCATGGTGATCAGATCATGATATGAATAAACAACAGTTTAAATAATGTACCAGTAAGTCCTTTTCACGGACCACCCTGAGAATTTCGGGGGGGGGGGCTGAAGCCCCCTTAGCCTCCCCCCTGGCTACATGCCTGCACTGGGGAGAACTGAAAGGGGAGGGGAGATCCCCAACAATCTTAGCAGAGCTTCCTTTTGAATGGATAGGAAGTGAGGTGCGCTCTGGATTCAGAGCCTTCAGGCCAAGGTTTGCCATTGTCTAAGGCTGAGAGAGTGTGACTTGGTCAAAGTCACCCAGTAGATGCAAACAACCCGGACCAGAACTATTTTGAGATTTAGGGGAGCCAGGTTGTGTAGTGGTTTGGAAATTGGACTAGGAGCAGGGTAAGCCAACCCAGGACCGCAGAGTCAAATCATTACCATGAGGAGTTTATCTGCTTTGAACTGGATTATATAGAAGACCTCTTCTACACAGTCATATAAAATCCAAAAACTGGATTATATGGCAGTGTAGTCTCATGTAACCCAATCCAAAGCAAATAATGTGGACTCTTTGCTTTGCTAATCTGGGTTATATGGCAGTGTAGAAGGGGACTGAATCTACACTGCCATATAATCCAGTTCAAAGGAGAGAATTTGGATCTTATATGGTAGTATAAGGGCCTCAGAGATACTTGCATGCATTGCTTACACTTCGTAACTTCGCCAAAGTTTGGGATTTGAGGTATGGAGATGAAAATCCCTCCATCATCATCATCATTATCATATAGTACACTAGTACATAGCAAACAAGATCACCATGCTGGCTTTTGTATTTGACTACAGTCAGGCACTTCCCAAGTGTCTAGGACTGTGTGATGTATGGGCGAATAATGCATGCAGATCCAAGTAGGGTGGCCGTTTCCAGCGGACAGATGGTAATTTTTATCAGAGCCGATTGTTTTTAAGTGCAGGCCAAGGTCTTTAGGTACTGCACCCAGTGTGCAGATCATCAATCACTGGGACCGCCTTTATGGGCTTGTGGTATTAAATTATTATTATATTTATTAATATATTTTTATATTTTATTATATGTATTATATGTATTATATTTATTATTATATTTATTATTATATTTATTATTATATTATTTATATTTATTATTATATTATTATATTTATTATTATTATATTTATTATTATATTTATTATTATATTATTTATATTAATTATTATATTTATTATTATATGTATTATTATATTATTTATATTTATTATTATATTATTATATTTATTATTATTATATTTATTATTATATTTATTATTATATTATTTATATTAATTATTATATTATTATATTTATTATTATTATATTTATTATTATTATTATTATATTTATTGGCCCCATCTGCACTGACCATTAAATGCCTTCCAGTCCTGAAACCAGCCTGAGGCCCCGATGGGGACGATGACACAAACCCACTGATGCGCGTTAAGAGCTTTTGTGGGAGGTCTAATCCACATCGATGAGATCCAATTTTTGAGGGGGAGTAAATAATTTCCAATTAAGGAACAATAGTTTATCAGCAACCTTGTTTGTTTTTAGTATGGTTTCTCCCTAATATGCACAGGCTGGATCTACACTGCATGAACTGCATTATGTGGGTCAATATTATTATTATTATTTATTGATACTATAATGCAATTCAAACTGTTATTTGACAAGTATACATCCAGCCACACGTAGAGAGTAGAAGGCCGAGTTTTCTCCAACAAGGGAAAAAATTGCCAGTTCCTTCTTTTGAAATATAGCTTTGGCGGTCTCCCATCCAAGTACTAACCAAGACTGACCCTGCTTAGCTTTCAATTCCAGAGAAGATCTGGTTCCTTTCAGTACAGCTCCCAGGAGTCAATAGCATTGAGCCAGGGCAGTGCAAGTGATGCCAAACTGCGTTCATTCCACAATGTAGATGCCCCCGCGGTTAGTTTATATACAATGAAAACCGCCTAGGAAGCACCAGCTGAAAAACGGTCTAAAGATCTCTAGACGATTAATAAACTTTCCATCGCAGGACAATTTTGCTCCCAGTTTCTAACTCGTTCCCAGCGTTAGGGACGAGGAAGTAGTTTAGTTTATCGTCGGGATTTTCTATTAAAAAAAGGAACTGAGCAAATCTAGTGAAAAGATTGAAGCAAAAACCCAGGAATACTCGGAATCCGCTCGCCTATTCGAAAGGAACTAATAATAATAATAATACAGATTTATTATTTCCTTTAGGATTATTAATTCTTCCTTTTCCATATTCTCCTTTCTTTCTTTCTTCTAGTCTTCTCTTACTCTTTCTCCTCTTCCTCCGCCAATTCTCTTCTTCCTCCTCCTCTTCCTTCTTCTCTTCTTCTCTCTCTCCTTCTTTTCCCCCTTCCCCTTCTTCTTCCTCTTCTTATTCCTTCTTCATATTTTCCTATTATTCCTTCCTCCTCCTCTCCTTTCTTTTCCTCTTCTTCCTTTTTCTTCTTCTTTTCCCTCATTCCCTTCTTCCTTTTTCATATCCCCCTATTCTTCCTCCTTTCTTCTTCTCCTCTTCATCCTCCTCTCCTTTCTTTCATTTTCTTCTTCTTTTCCCTTATCCCCTTCTTCCTTTTTCATATCCCCCTATTCTTCCTTCCTCCTCCTTTCTTCTTCTTCCTCCTTTCATCTCCTTTCCTTTTCTCTTCTTTTATCCCCTTCTCTTCTCCTTTCTTCTCTTCTTTTTTCCTTTTCTTCTTCTTTTCCCTTATCCCCTTCTTCCTTTTCCCGTATCCCCCCATTGGTCCTTCCTTCATCCTTTTTCTTCTTCTCTTCTTCCGCACTTTCTCCTCCGCCTCTTCTCTTCTTCGTCTTCCTCCTCCTCTCCTTTCTTCTCTTCTTTTTCCTTTTCTTCTTTTCCCTCATTCCCTTCTTCCTTTTCCGTATCCTATTCGTCCTTCTTTCCTCCTCTTTTCTTCTTCTCTTCTTCCCCACTTTCTCCTCCTCTTCTTCTCTTCATCTTCCTCCTCCTCTCCTTTTCTTCTTCTTTTCCCTCATCCTCTTCTTCCTTTTTCATATCCCCCTATTCTTCATTCCTCCTCCTCTTCTCTTCTTCGTCTTCTTCTTCCTCCTCCTCTCCTTTCTTCTCTTCTTTTTCCTTTTCTTCTGCATTTCCCTCATCCTTTCTTCCTTTTTCATATCCCCCTATTCTTCTTTCCTCCTCCTCTTTTCTTCTTCTCTTCTTCCTCCACTGTCTCCTCCACTTCTTCTCTTCCTCTTTGCCTTCTTCTTCCTCCTCTCCTTTCTTATTCCTTCTCTTCTTTTTTTCTGCTCACAACAAGACTTACTTTGCGGCAGGATTAATAATGTTTCGGGCACAGGATTTAGGCTGAATCAAATCCTACAATATTTGCTATAAACCGGGTTATCCGAGTCCACGCTGCCCTATATTCCAGTTCAAAGCAAATCGTGTGAGATTTTCCGCCTTGATATTCTGGGATCTAGGGTTTGTGTGGCAGGGTTCTTCGATTTACAGGAGTCGCCTGGCTCTGTTGGAAGATCTCAGGACTAAAGCGATTTGGGAAGTTTGTTGGGCCGAATCCGAATTGAAGTCCAAACACTGAAACTAAAGGGCTCTGTGAAGGCGTCTGCTTTGAGCCGGACTCACCCGGAGAGCTTCCCTGGCCAAGCAGCCATATTTCAGATTCCTTGGGATAATAATTTCATATCAAAACAAAAAGCGGGGCGAGAAGAAGGTTTAGCCTTCTTGGTTTTAGGCAAAGGGATTTCAATCCGAGGCACCTTCCATGCAGCCATAGAACCCAGAAGACCAAGGCACAGGCATGTAGGGGGGCTAAGGGCTTCAGCCCCCGAAATTCTCAGGGTGGTCCGAGAAGGCCTTACTGGTACATTATTTTAACTGTTATGTTTATCATATCATGATCTGATCACCATGCTCATTATATTCCACATTCATGGGGTTATTGGGATAACAATACAAAAGGTTTGCTAGGGTAGACCCTCTTCCACCCAGTCTCAGCCCCCCCAACCAAACTCAGCCCCCCCAATCAAAATCCTGGCTACGGCCCTGCCAAAGCAGAAAATTCCACAAGGTCTGCTTTGAACTGTGTTGTCTGAGTCCACACTGCCATATATCCCGGTTCGAAGCCGAAAATGTGGGGTTTTAAGGCCGGAGGGATAAGGCACCTTAAAAGACGGACAGATGGATCACTGCCTAAGATTTCCTCTGCACTGCCCAGTTCATCCAGTGTCCACGAAAACTTGCAATAATAATAATAATAACAAAACTTAGCTGTTTTGATGAGGCCGCAAAAATTTCCATCCTTTTTTTGTTTTACAGCCGAGTTAACCGGGAAAGGCGGGAATAATTAATTTGGGATCAGTAAAGATAAATCAAATTTTTGTTTAAACTTCCTTGGAGTTCGCTTTGGGAGAAGGGCGAGATGTGTAAACAATCGAAGTAAACATAGGAAGTCAGCATAATAAGGTTGCAACTTTGGTTGGAGAACAAACATACCTGCCTTGTCAATGTGTCCCACTGAAGTCAGGGAGGTAGAACAGCGCCTCTGCTTTGGTTGCAGTCAGAATTCTCTGCTCAATTGTTCTGTGTCATTTCCTTCCTTCCTTCCTTTCCAATTTGACTGTAAAGAGCCTTCAAGGTGATTGAGACAAGGGTTTTAAAAATCTCAATCGGAGGCCACAATCCCATGCCTCATTCAACTACTCACTACTGAGGAAAGGCTATAGTGGCTCTGTAAATGGTAGGCCTGGGCAATCCATGGTTCTAAATGGTTCTAAAGCAGTGTTTTTCAACCTTTTTTGAGCCGCAGGCACATTTTTTACATTTACAGGAATGGCAGAAAGACACACAAAAAGGTCTTGTTCATCAGCTGGGAGTTATAGTTCACCCGCAATCAAAGAGCATTCAGAGCTCCACCAATGATGGAAGGGAATCAAACTTCCCACACAGAACTACCATAACCAAGAGAAAATACTATAAGAGTTTGGTCGGCATTGACCTTGAGTTTTGGAGTTGTAGTTCACCTATATCCAGAGATCGTACTGATGGTAGCTTGTTCAACTTAAGCCGTCTGAGGGCTCGCACTAAGACTCTAAACTATCTAGTCCGTGAGCTACTTTTTGCTGACGATGCTGCCCTTGTCGCCCATTCAGAAGCAGCCCTGCAGCGCCTCACATCCTGCTTTGCAACAGCTGCAGAGCTGTTTGGGCTGGAAGTCAGCCTGAAGAAAACAGAAGTCCTCTACCAGCCCGCACCACAGGAAGAACACCACCATCCTCACGTCAGCATAGGCACATCTGTGCTTAAGTCCGTTCAGCAGTTCACCTACCTGGGAAGCATCATCTCTTCAGACGCCAAGATTGACAAAGAGATAGATCACAGATTATCAAAGGCATATAGTGCATTCGGAAGACTTCACAAAAGAGTCTGGAGCAACAAGCACCTGAGACAAAGCACCAAAATCAGTGTGTACAGAGCTATCATACTGTCCATTCTCCTCTATGGGTCTGAAACATGGGTCACCTATCGCCAACACCTACGACTCCTCGAGCGCTTTCATCAGCGCTGTCTTCGCACAATCCTAAATATACACTGGACCGACTATGTGACGAATGTTGCTGTCCTTGAGCAAGCAGGGATCACCAGCATTGAGGCCATGCTATTGAGAACACAGCTGCGCTGGGCAGGACACGTCTCTAGGATGGAGGACCACCGCCTCCCAAAGATACTACTCTACGGTGAACTCGCCACGGGTCAGCGCAAGAGAGGCGCCCCCCAAAAGAGATATAAGGACTCCCTGAAACAACATCTCAGGCTTGGCCAGATTGATCACCAACAATGGTCAACCCTGGCCTCACATCGGGAGGCATGGAGAAGCACTATCCACAATGCTGCGGCCTCTTTCGAGAAGACACGCCGAATGGGTCTCGAAGAGAAACGACAACGCAGAAAGAACCGCAACTTGGAAAAACATCACCCAAGGAGACTTTCTGCTGCGCTTTCTGCAACCGAACTTGCCTATCTCAGATTGGCCTTTTGAGTCATCAACGCGCTTGTAAAAAGCGTGGGATGAGTCCTTCCTGAATCTTCGTTCGCGAAGTAATGCCGAGAGATATCCAGAGAGCACTGTGGAGGGGAGGGAGGAAGACGTGGGGCGAGTCTGCGCAGTAGTATCCGCACGGGTCATGTCCAGGGCCGGTCTTTCCATTAGGCGGAGTAAGCGGCCGCGTGAGGGCGTCGCCACCTGGGAGGGGCATCGCCACCTGGGAGGAGTGCCTGCGCCGCACCGCCGTCATGCCTCCACAGCCAGCCCCGCCGCCCGCAGCACGCCGGCTGTGCCTCCGCGTGTGCACTGGCTGGAGGCGTGCTCGGGAGCCAATGCGGCCCACGCCACGCCTCCGCAGCTGGCCGCGTCACCGGGCTGGATGCACCCGCGCCGCCGGCTGCACCTGCCCGCGCTGCCACGCTGGGCGCCGGGCACCGTTGCGCTGGCGCCGCCACAAGATGCACAAATGTCGCACATGCCCACTGGTTTCGAGGGCGCCTCCAGGTGGAGGCACGCCGGAAGCCAGTGTGCATGTCCAGACATTCGCGCATGCGCGAAAAACGCCGCGCATGCGCAGGCGCGGCCAGGAGCCACCGGGGGGGGGCAAAATAATGGTCGCTTACCCCCCCGGATAGGTCGGGCCGCCCCTGGTCATGTCTTCCCCCCTCCCCCCCCTCTCACAGAAGCGGCAGCGTGAGCAAAGCAAGGCAAAGCAAGCAGAGTGAGGCTGGGAAGAAGGGAGCCCGAGTGGAGAAGAAAAAGTTTGGCAGGAGGGGGAAGAAAGGATATTGGAGGTTCCAATTTCCCACGCACACCTAATGATCGCTCACGGCACACTAGTGTGCCACGGCACACTGGTTGGGAAACACTGTTCTAAAGTACTTACAAAAGTAAAATTCTGGTGGTGAACATTTCAGAACTGTAACAAAACTTTCAAAATGTCATTATAAATGCAGTTCTGTCTTAAAAATTGCCAATAATGAAATAATAATGAAATAATAATGAGATGATAAAAATTTCATTATAAATGGCAGTTCCTAATTGGTTCTGTCTTATAATAATAATGAAATTTTGAAAGTTTTGTTTAGAGTTCCGAAATGTTCACCACCACAACTTTAGTTTTGTTAGCACCGGGAATGTGGCGCAGCTGGCTGGGTGTCAGCTGCATAAGATCTCTACTGACCAGAAGGTCATGAGTTTGAGGCCTGCCCGGGTCGAGGTGGGCTCTCAACCTATTGTGTAGCCTGTTGTCGACCTTTGCAACCCGAAAGACAGTTTCATCTGTCAAGTAGGAAATTAAGGTACCACTTAGTGGGGAGGCTAAATTTAACTGATTTAGGAAGCCATAAAAAAGATCTCCAGAAAACACGCTGAGGTATGAAGGAGTGCGACAGCTCCCCCTGGTGGCCAGATGTTAAATTGCCTCTGTCTGTCTTGTATGTTTGTGTGTCTAAATGTAATGTGTACATTTAGACACACAATGTAATGTACACTGTAATCCGCCTGAGTCCCCTGCGGCGTGAGAAGGGCGGAATATAAATGAAGTAAATAAATGAATAAATAAGTACTTTAGAACCATTTAGAACCATGGTTTGCCCAGGCCTAGTAAATGGACTTGTTTATAATGAAATTTTGAAAGTTTTGTTAAAGTTCTGAAATGTTCACCACCAGAACTTCAGTTTTGTAATTACTTTAGAACCATGGATTGCCCAGGCCTAGGTTTTTCGGGCTGTATGGCCATGCTCTTGAAGCATGCTCTCCTGAAGTTTTGCCTGTGTCTATGGCAAATAATACAGAGTTTCTTCCACATCTAAACTCAAATAACACAGAATTAAGGGGAAATTGCATACCAACACACATATATACAATATAGTAAACAATCTAAATTATATTCATATAGAAGGCTTGTAGAAGGTTACTATTTCCAACAAGGTCAAAGAGGGAGTCCAGTATAAACACACAGGTTGTGAGGTTGTTTCATCAGGTTGTGACCTCACAACTTCTGAGAATGCCTGCCATAGATGTGGGAAAAATGTCAGGAGTGAATGCTTCTGGAATATGGCCATACAGCCCAGAAAACTCACAAAATCCAGTGATTCCGGCCATGAGACACTTTGATAATAAATTCCAGCAATGCCAATACAGTGATTTCCAGTTATTTGAATTTTCTCCCACGGTTGGTGTTTGACTTTACTTTTATTGCATGTTTGTACCCCTTTGGCCTTCAACAAGCCTCTTATACCAATTCTTTGTTATGTATATAATTCAGATTGCTTATTATATTGTATCTGTGTGCATTAAGTTTTCCCTTAATTCTGTGTTGTTTGAAGTTGTGGGAGGGACTACAGATCATGTGACCAGATCTGGGACTATTCAGACTGAGACTCCATTTTAGAAGTCAGTACAGTTTTAGAAGTATGTTTGCATCAGAAGCAGTACAGTTTAGAAGTCAGTCTGTCAGAATGCGTTAGAGAACTTACTGTTTAAACTCTCAACCAACAAGAAATGTATCTGTATGCAAAGACAAAGACTACCTATTTTTGTCTCTTGAGTGCACGATTTAAAAACAATATATTTTATGGGAGGGTAGGGTTTTTGTGGGCAACTGAAATAACACTTCTGAAGATCTGCTATATATTTTGTGCATCGACATATCTTTGTTCCCAACAGATCAGAGAAATAACCAGGTCTATCAGTCTAACAACTGAGAAACCTAATTTGCCTTGCATGAATACTAGTGGATATTTACCACTAAGGAGAAGATTCATTCAAACAAGTATTTCACTCTTCTCAGGCAGATTGTATTTTACAAATAGTGTGAATGCCAATTAATCTCCAAAAGGGTCATGTTTCCAAAAGACTATGGAGAGTCCTGGTTTCCCAAAAGGTTATGATCTCTAAAAGGTCATTCCTTTCCAAAAGGCCTGGTTACTGTCCCAACTGAGTAACTTGCCAGAGTAGGCAAGCAAAGGGTAAGAAAGAACATGAGGTCATAGCTCAGATGGGAGGGGCCTACTTTCTTCTCCCATTAGAATTGTGTGTTTGTGTGTGTGTGGTATACACACACACACACATATACACCCACACACACACACGCAGGCATGCACACAGACAGAACTTAATTGCCTTTCACTTATGCATTTTATAGAGGTTTTCTAGGCAAGGAATACCCAAAAAGGATTCCCCCAGGCAGCTTAATTAGCATTGAATAGCCTGGCAGCTTCAAGTTAGGGTGGAACCAAGCTATTTTAGTGTTGGACTATGATTCTGGACAACAGACAATACTGATTTGTTGTTGCTGTTGTTGTTAGCCATCACAAGGCCCAGGGCCAGTCCCCAGGCAGCAAATTTTGGGGTTTCACCAAAAGAAGAGATGTTCTCCTTGTCTCTTTAAGACATTTAAATGTTGATAGTAATAATAACCATAGCACCACAGAGTTGGAAGATGTGGCGGAATGAAAATCAGTAGTCTTTATTCATCCACACACTGTCTTGCCAGAGAAAAGATATGTCATGCAGATGATAAGTAAAGATGGAGGTGTTTACTCTTTGTTATGTAGAGTAACATATATACCAGTCATGTGAACAATCACATTGACTCACAGAATGTCCCTTGAGAGAGATTCAAATGATCTTCTTCCAGCAGCTCAGAAACAGAAAAAAATATACTCCGACTTGTCTTAGCAAGCTCCTGCACAGAAAAACCTAAACATGTAACTGTTGCCAAAACTCCCAGGCTTAGCTAGCCTCCCAGGAGTGGCCCAACCATTCAGCTGTGTGCTTTGCATTTTCAGTTAACACACTCACCAACTGATTTTTACATGCTCCAACAGAAGAGACTACTAGGGCCATCCAATCCAACCACTGACATTTAGGAACATCCCATTAAAGCACTCCTGGCAGATGGCCTGGCAGATCCAGCCTCCTCTTTCAAAACTTGCCAGAGAAGAAAACTCCACTCTCAGCAGCAGAATGTTTAGGTGGAATCTCTTTTCCTGCAATTTGAATCCATTGCTCCCGTTGTGTCCTGGTCTCCAGAGCAACAAGCTTGTCTCTTCCTCACTGTGACATATATATATAGTATATATATATATATATATATATATATATATTTGTGTGTGTGTGTGTGTGTGTGTGTGTACACACTATGTTACATATTGTTATATATATGGCAGTATGGCCTTGTTCCTGAGAGCTGTAGAGTAACTCTACACTACAATAACAACAATAAACAAATAATAATAATAACCAATACTAATACTTAATAATAAACAATTGATATTGATTATTAATATTAGTTATTAGTATTAGTTAATTAATAATAATAAATATTAATTAATATTAGTTAATTAATAATTAATATTATTAATTATTAATGATTTATTATTTTAATTATTAATTATATAATAAATATAATTAAATTAGTTAATTAATATTTATTAATTAATAATAAATAATAATCATTAATTATTAATATAATTAATTATTAATAATAATTATTAATGATAATACATGATAATTAATCATTAGTAATAATTAATACTCTTACTAATTTTACTTCCGTGACTTGACTGTCCCTTTCTGTCTCCCTCCCTCCCCCCATCTGCAGTGGGTCTGCCCCGCTACCAGCACCACCCTCCGCCGGTGTGCGACCGCAAGGACTTCGTGCTCAACTTCAACGGCATCTCCTCCTTCCACCCCTCGGCCAGCAGCTCCTACTACCACCACCACCATCACCACCAAAGCGTCTGCCAAGACATCAAGCCCTGCGTGATGTGAGAGCCGCGGAAAGCGAGTCCCAGGGCTCCCCCCGGGCCTCCCACGCGGAACAGGCGGACTTGCGCAGCTCTGCGGCGCGCGCTGATCGAGCCGGCATCGTTTGAGTAAGTCCAGTCCTGCCGTAGCTCAGGCCAAGCGCGAGACGAAGGGAGCAGAAACCCGCGCGTGCGCACACGCGCGCACTTATCCTTCCTTCCCCCTTGCCACTGCTAGGCCATGCAGTTTGCCTCTCTCTCTCCCACACACACACAGAACCACGTCCCGTTTTTTGTGACGCGCGAGCCTGGAGACACTTCCTTGAAGGTGCCTGTAGAACGAAAGCAGCTTGATCCCGCATGAACTGCCCTGGCTCAGTGTTATGGAATACTGTGGGAGCTGTAGTTTGGGGAGGCATCAGAACTCATTGGGAGAAGAATGAATGGAGAATTGACATCAATTTAGCTAACTGGTGTCCCTTGTTCCGGCTGGACTGCTGACCGAAAGGTTGGCAGTTCGAATCCGGGGAGCAGGGTGAGCTCCCTTCTGTCAGCTCCAGCTTCTCACGCGGGGACATGGGAGAAGTTTCCCACAGGATGATAAAACATCCGAGTGTCCTCTAGGCAACGTCCTTGCAGACGTCCAATTCTCTCACACCAGAAGCGACTTGCAGTTTCTCAAGTTGCTCCTGACACACACACACACACACACACACAAAAACAAAGCTAACTGCCAGAGCCAGATTTTTAGTTGTAGTTTTACAAGATCTTTTACCTTCTCTCTCCGAGCCCTTCCACACAGCCATATAGCCCAGAATATCAAAGCAGATAATCCGCAATAAATTTATGATATTTACGATAAATGTCGTAAATAAATAAATAAAATAAAATAAATTTACGATATTTATGATAAATGTCGTAAATAAATAAAATAACTATAACTCAGTAGATAATGGGAGATTTTATTCACTGGGTTGTTGTAGGTTTTTCGGCCTATATGGCCATGTCCTAGAAGCATTCTCTCCTGACGTTTCGCCTGCATCTATGGCAGGTATCCTCAGAGACCTCACAACCCAGTGATTTGACAATACAGATGACATTCAGGTGGGTGGAAGGGGCCTCAAAAGCCCCTTCAACACTGCCATATAATATCCAGATTTTCAGATTTGAATTGGATTCTATGACAATGTAGATTCCGCCTCCAAGGCCCCTTCTACACTGCCATATAATCCAGATTATCAAATCAGACAATCCACATTATCTAATTAAAACTGGATTATATGAGTCTACACTGCCATGTAATCCAGGTCAAAGCAAATAATCTGGATTTTATAAGGCCCAAGAGTACAAGTGCCTTCTTCAGGCCCGGATTAAGCCCTTTTGGAGCTCTAGGCCACACTTTGGAAGCCCTGCTCCCATGCATGTGCGGCAGGAGGGAGGGCGAGAGTGCCGCGGCTTCCTCTGCCATGTTCCTGGGTACCACGCATGTGCGGCAGTGGCCCCGGGGGCTTCCCTTCCTCCTCGCAGGAGGAGGAAAGAAGGGAAGCCCCCCGGGGCTGCTGCGGCACCCAGGAACATGGCGGTGGAGGCAGAGGCTCCTGCCGTGCATGCCCGGAAGCAGCCACGGGGGCGGGGCTTCCCTTCCTTCCTCCTCCTCCTTGACTCAAGGAAGGAGGGCGCGGCAAGGAGGAGGAAGAGGCGGAGGGAAGTCCTGCCCCCAGGGCCACCGGGGAGTCCCGCCCCCGGGGCGCTGGGGAGGGTGCGAGTGCTGCGGCCTCACCTCCTCCGCCACGTTCCTGGGTGCCGTGTATGCCCACCACCGGCCCCGAGGGCTTCCCTCCGCTCCTCCTCATGCCCTCCTTCCTTGACAAGGGGGGGGGCCCGGGGGTGATGGCGGGGGGGTACCATTCACTCCCCCGCCCCCTCGCAGCACTCTCCCCCCGCCCTCCCCCGAGAGAGAGAGAATCATCATGCCACACGTTGCAGTTTTGTTTGAACTTTTTTTTTGGTCCTTGATCTGGCGCCCCCCTAGGCCTACGCCCATAGGCCATGGCCTAGTGTGGCCTTATGGGTAATCCGGGTCTGGCCTTCTTGAACTACAAATCCCACCTTTCCATAGCCTCTAGCCTTGGCAGTTCAAAGAGGGGTCAAACTGCATCCATTCTACAGGGTAGGTGCCCCCTTAGAAGAGACCCACTGAAAATAAAAAGACTTCCTGGATATCAACTTGGGTTCCAGAAAACTGCAGAACTGTGACTGAAGGCGAGGATCCAATTCAAGTTGGACACCATCGGCACCCCTTTGGAGATTGGAGAGAGTGTGCTTTCCAACACAAACATGTTAACGCAAATAGATCCTAATGAATTGAAAGGAGGGCCTTCGGCTGGATCTACACTGCCATATAATCCAGATTATCAAATAAAATAATCCAGATTATCTGTTTGAACTGGACTATATGAGTCTACACTGCCACATAATCCAGTTCAAATCAGTGTTGATGGGGCCTTAGAAGCACTGACAATAATGGTGTATCTTCACCAGGCATAGGCAAACTTTGGTCCTCCAAGTGTTTTGGACTTCAACTCCCACAATTCCTAACAGCTAGTAGGCTGTTGGGAATGATGGGAGTTGAAGTCCAAAACATGTGGATGGCCGAAGTTTCCCCATGTCTGATCTACACAGTGTTTTAGATTGACACCACTTTAACTGCCATGGCTCAACGCTATGGGATCATAGGATCTGTCATTTGGTGAGGCACCAGCCCTCTTTGGCACAGAAGGGCCTTGTGGAACTAAAAGTCCCAGGAATCCAGGGCATAGAGATGTAGCAATTAAAGTGGTGCAGTATCTCTAAAATACATGGACTCTTCCTTTCTTCCATACCATGTTTGGCTCCCATTGTGTACAAGAGCATTAAATTTCCACTGGATCCTACCCCAGCTTTTAATTATTGTTATTGTTATTATTATTATTGTCAACTTTTTTTTTCCATTTCTTCATCTTTCCAATCCAAAGAGCATTTGAGCAGCAATATTTCTGACTTCTTCGCCAACTCCACTACTACTTTTTTCATTGGAGTTGTGATGACTTCAAGTATTACAACCTATCCATTCAACAACTTTAACATTGTTTGTAGATTTTGGTTGTGTGCCTGCTTGTGTGTGTGTGTATATATGTGTGTATATATATATAATTTTAAAGAAAATCCCTGAGTTGATGCCTTTGTTGTTGTTGTGTTGTCAGATAACCCAACCACACCATGTTTGAGGTTAGTTTGTTTTCTTTCCATTTTTTAAAAGTGTTTATATCACCTTCATTGTTTTTTAAAATTGAAATAAATATTGTGTATACTCACACACTATCGCTTTTAAACAGGAGAGTATAATTTGCACTTATGTATAACGTGTTTGTCGGTTTGTCCAAATATAGTGGTGTACAAAGTTGTTGGGGAGGGGTTGTTGCTGTTTGTTTTGTTTTTCCAATAAAATGTATATGACAACTGCGAATCTTGTGAATTCCTGTTTAGGAAACTTGGAAACAATCCCAGCAGACTATAAAGCACCATGAAAGGGGGCACTTTAAGAGCATCTTTCTTAATTTGGTTAATTAAATCAAATTAATTCAATGATTCAGCTGAGAGGAACTAGAGAGCCCTCCAAAATCTGGTCCAAAATAATTCCAGCCAAATTCAGGATGCTTTTACACTGCCATATAAGATCCAGATTATGTGCTATGAACCGGATTATATGACAGTATAGACTCAGGCCCCTTCTATACAGCCATATACAATCCAGATTATCTTCTTTGAACTGTATTATATGCCAGTGTAAACTCAGGTCCCTTCTACACTGCCATATAAAATCCAGATTATCTTCTTTGAACTGTATTATGTGCCAGTGTAGACTCCCTTCTACCCAGCGATATAAAATCCAGATAATTTTATTTAAACTAGATTATGTGCCAATGTAGAGTCAGGGCCCTTCAACACTGCCATACAAAATCCAGATTATCTGCTTTGAACTAGATTATATGCCTGTGTAGACTCCCTTCTACCCAGCCATATAAAATCCAGATTATTTTATTTGAACTAGATTATGTGCCAGTGTAGACCCAGGGCCCTTCAACACTGCCACATAAAATCCAGTTTATCTACTTTGAACTGGATTATATGCCTGTGTAGACTCCCTTCTACCAGCCATATAAAATCCAGATTATTTTATTTAAACTAGATTATGTGCCAATGTAGACCCAGGGCCCTTCAACACTGCCACATAAAATCCAGATTATCTGCTTTGAACTAGATTATATGCCTGTGTAGACTCCCTTCTACCCAGCCATATAAAATCCATTTTATTATATTTGAACTAGATTATGTGCCAGTGTAGACCCAGGGCCCTCAACACTGCCATACTAAATCCAGATTATCTGATTTGAACTGGATTATATAACAGTCTATACTCATATAATCCAGTCCAAAGCAGATAATGTGGAGTATGTGATTTGATATTCTGGATCAAATGGCAGTGGGTTTTATGGCAGCCATACACTGCCATAAAACCCACACTGTCAAAGAAAATAATCTAAAGTATCTGTTTTGAACTGGATTATATGAGTCTACACCGCCATGTAATCCAGTTCAAAGCAGATCATGTAGATTCTCTATTTGATAATTATGTGGAAGTGTAGAAGGGGCCTAAGCCTTCAGATCACTTATCGACTCTGAGTTGAAGTATCTTTTGCTTCTCTTTCTCTGGATTCATATGGTTTGAGTGACTTCCAAAAGTGGGATTCACATTTCTCTACACCAGTGTTTCTCAACCTGTGGGTCGGGACCCCTGGGGGGCGGTTCTGAGGGGGTGTCAGTGGGGTCGCCAAAGACAATCAGAAAACACAGTATTTTCTGTTGTCATGGGGTTCTGTGTGGGAAGTTCAATCCTATCGTTGGTGGGGTTCAGAATGCTCATTGATTGTAGGTGAACTATAAATCCCAGCAACTACAACTCCCAAATGTCAAGGTCTATTTTCCCCCAAATTCCTCCAGTGTTCATATTTGGGCAAACTGAATATTTGTGCCAAGTTTGGTCCAGATCCATCATGGTTTGAGTCCATAGTGCTCTCTGGATGTAGGTGAACTACAACTCCAAAACTCAAGGTCAATGCCCATCAAACCCTTCCAGTATTTCTGTTGGTCATGGGAGTTCTGTGTGCCAAGTTTGGTTCAATTCCATCATTGGTGGAATTCAGAATGCTCTTTGATTGTAGGTGAACTATAAATCCCTGCAACTACAACTCCCAAAATGTCAAGGTCTATTTCCCCCAAGCTCGACCAGTGTTCATATTTGGGCAAACTGAATACTTGTGCTAAGTTTGGTCCAGATCCATCATGGTTTGAGTCTACAGCGCTCCCTGGATGTAGGTGAACTACAACTTCCCAAACTCAAGGTCAATGTCCACCAAACCCTTCCAGTATTTTCTGTTGGTCATGGGAGTTCTGTGTGCCAAGTTTGGTTCCATTCCATCATTGGTGGAGTTCAGAATGCTCTTTGCTTGTAGGTGAGCTATCAATGCCAGCAACTACAACTTCCAAATGACAAAATCAATCCCTCCCAACTCCAAATTTGGGCGTATAGGATATTTGTGCCAAATTTGGTCCAGTGAAAGGAAATATGTTCTGCACATCAGATATTTACATTATGGTTCATAGCAGTAGCAAAATTACAGTTATAGCAACGAAAATAATGTTATGGTTGGGGGTCACCACAACATGGGGAACTGTATTAAGGGGTCACAGCATTAGGAAGGTTGAGAAACACTGTTCTACATTACTTTAGAGCAGGGGTAGGGAACCTATGGCTCGGGAGCCAGATGTGGCTCTTTTCATGATTGCATCTGGCTCTCCAGAGCAGCCCGGGCCTCGGTTTCCCAGCATGCAGCGAGGAGGTTCGCCTTGGCCCCGTGCCCTCATCTTCCTTCCTTCCTTCCTTCCTTCCTTCCTTCCTCTCATCTTCCTTCCTTCCTTCCTTCCTTCTTTCCTTCCTCTTCCTTTCTTTTCCCTCTCTTTTTCTTTCTTTCCTTTCCTCCCTCTCTCCCTACCTTCTTTCCTCCCTCCCTTCCTTCCCTCCTTCCTCTTCCTTCCTTTCTGTCTCCCCCTTCACCCTTTCCTTCTCCTTTTCTCCTTCCTATTCCTTCCCTCTCCCCTTTCTTCTTTCCTCCATTCTCCCTCTTCCTTCCTTCCTTTCTCCCCTTCACCCTTTCCTTCTCCTTCTCTCCTTCCTTTTCCCTCCCTCTTCCTTCCTTCCTCTTCTATTCTTTTTCCCCCAAGTCTTCCTTTCCTTTGCCTTCCTTTCTTTTCACTTTCCTCTCTCTCCCCTTCTTTCTTTTCTTCTTTTCCCTTCTTTATTTTACTTTTTCCTCAGTCCCTTTCCTTTCTTTCCCCCAGTCTTTCCTTTCCTCCCTTCCCATTTCCTTCTTTCTTTTCCCCTTCTTGTCTCTCTCTTGCTTTTCTTTTCTTCCTTTTCCATAGTTTGTTCTTTTCTTTCTTCCTCTCCCCCTCCCTCCTTTATTTCCTCTTTCTTTCTTTCTTTCCCCCTTCCTTCCCAGAGTCCTGAGCACGCCTTTTGCAGAGCCAGGTCTGAGGTGTCCCGTCATTCTGCCGGGGAATCCTTTTCTCATAGTATGTATATATATACTCACATTTAGTTGAATTCAGTCTTAAAATATATTATATACTAGCTTGGTGACCCAGCGGTGCCCGGGTCATTTGAGAAGTGCAGCAGGATGTAGAGTGGGTCATTGGGGGGGGGGGGTCCTATGTGCCAAGTTTGGTCTTGATCCATCAGTATTGGGAGTTACAGTGGTATCATGAAATTACTGAAGGTACTGGAAGTCCCATCATCTGTGGTCCAACCTCCCCCAAATTGCAGTAGGATGTATATTGGGTCATGGGGGCTCTGTGCGCCAAGTTTAATCTGTATTGGTGAATGGATGTGGGTTGTATTGTTTTTAGGAAGTGAGTGAAGGTACTTCAAGTCCCATCATCCGTGGTCCATCTCACACAGAACTGCATCAGGATGTTGAGTGGGTCATGAGGGCTCTGTGTGCCAGGTTTGGTGTTGATCAGTGATTGGATTAGGTTTGCAGAAGTCTTGGAAAGTGAGGGAATGTACCTCAAGTCCCATCATCCATGGTCTGCCCTCCTCCAAACTGCAGCAGGATGTAGAGTGGGTCATGCGGGCTCTGTGTGCCAAGTTTGATACTTATCGGTCTTTGTTAGGGGCCACAATGGTCTTTGGGAAGCAAAGTGCTTGGAAGTACTACAGATTCCATAATCCGTGGTCCATCTTTCCCAAACTGCACCAGGACGTAAAGGGCATCATGGGGGTTATGTGTGGCAAGTTTGGTTCAGGTCCGGTTGAGGCCTAGTCAGGAGAATCAAGTTGAGGAGCCTTACTGTCAATTCAGGCTGAGGGCTAGTTTTAAAATCAGCTGAAGGAAGCGTTTTTGTAAAGAACTCTGTCTGGCACCTTTGAGATTTGGGATGTTGGAATGCTGGCCAATCCATGGTCCATCCTCCCTCAAACTGCACCAAGACGTAAAGTGGGTCTTGGGGGTTCTGTGTGCCAAGTTTGGTTTTGTTGTCTCATTGTTGGGGGCTGCAAAGTGTATTGGACCTAAACTCCCACCATGCCTGACTGGCTCAGGCCTTTTCCTTACCTCCCTCTGGCACTTTTGAGTCTCGGAATGTTCGAGTTGGCTGACCAATGGGAGTTGTTTATGCAAATAACCCCACAGTGGGAGCCAATCCGGAAGCTGCCACATTTCCTTCCGCCCTTCCGCCCTCCGGAGACATACAAACATTCAGCTTTATTAAGGTATACAGATATTATATGGCTCTCACTGAAATACATTCCCAAATATTTTGCTGTCATGGCTCTCTGAGTCAAAAAGGTTCCCGGCCCCTGCTTTAGAGTTTTATTGTCACCGAGTGAATGGAATTGTATATAACAGGGCTGTCCAACTGGCGGCCCCGGGGGCTGTATAAGGCCCCCCAGCCCCTTCCCTGCGGCCCCCTAAGCTTTTAAAAAAATTTTTAAAAAAAATTACCCACTTCCGGGTTACGGAGCAAGTATCGCGAGACTACGGAAGCCACATGGGATTTTTTGCTCAACGCGAGATCACGCCTGCGTTGAGAGCGAAATCCCATGTGGCTTCCGTAGTCTCGCGATTCTCCTGTTGCCGAAATCTCGGCTACTTAATCCCTGCGGCCCACGCAGATGCGATTTTGACCTTCTCGGCTGCTGCCTCGGTCGGTCGGCACCTCTGCTCGTGGGCCGGCTACTCCTGGATCCTGCGCGTTTGGGAAGGTAGGCTAACTTTTATGTTATTATTATGTAATTGTGTATGGATGCCCCTTATGTATTCCCCTCCTGCATTTCCCTTAGTAAAAGATTATATTTGATTGTATGGATGCCTCTTATGAATTGTAAGTAAATTGGAGCCAGGGAGGGGTGGGGGGGCGGGCCAGAGGCGGAACCGGGGCGGGGCAGACCCTTCGGCCCCCAGGTCATCAGTGACCAGAATTCAGGCCCCTGGGCCGGTAGAAGTTGGACAGCCCTGGTATATAATGAAGGAAATCCATAATCCACAAGCCTTTGGAACATCACCAGATCCATGGACTTCCCTTTGGATCTTCTTTTCCCAAGGTGAAAGGGGATTGAATGGGACTCCTGCTGCTCTCCCTCCCTCTCCCAACCAGGCCCCCTTCTCCTTCCTGGGATGCCACCTTGTTGTCTCTTGCCAAATGCAATGCAGCCAAGTAGCCTGGAAAGAATAACAAGGGCTTCCTCTTCTCAGCCCAGGCACCCCATCGATCTTGCCTTTCCAAACAACGGCGCAGGGAGGAGGGAATTGGGGAATCATCTTTCTTTCTCCACCCTCCCTCTCTCTCTTCTCCTCCATTTCCATATTTATATCCAAGCACGCTGCTTCTTGGGCTTCGGCGAGGCCTGCTGTACATTATAAAGTCAGCCTCAGAGTACCACCGACCACAGTGCTGTGTTTACATTCTTCTCAAGGGAAGCCTGCATGGACGTAATTTATAACCTAAACACTTGAACGTAACTTGTTTATACAGAGCATGACAAGACCTCAAAGACCGAAAAACTGAAGTTGCCCAAGGAAAGCCACCGCGGTGTTCCACTGCCACCTAGAGGTGAGAAGGCGCAGCTACACTGTGAAATGCATGCACGCAGTTCGACACCACTTTGTCTGCCAGGGAGGGCTGAATGCTAGCTAGGACAGTGTTTTTCAACCTTCTTTGAGCCAAGGCACATTTTTTACATTTACAAAATCCTGGGGCACACCACCAACCAAAATGACACCAAATGACACTCTAACACAGTCCTACATATAGTTGATATGTTTTTAAACATATTTATACACTCAGTGTGAAACCTGAACCTGTTTCGATGAACACAACACAGATATCCTGGCAGGAATGGCAGAAAGACACAAACTTCCCACACAGAACTCCCATAACCAAGAGAAAATACTATAAGAGTTTGGTGGGTTTTGGAGTTGTAGTTCACCTCAGGCATGTAGCCAGGGGGGCTAAGGGCTTCAGCTCCCCCGAAATTCTCAGGGTGGTCAGCTAAAAGGCCTTACTGGTACATTATTTAAACTGTTATGTTTATTCATATCATGATCTGATCACCATGCTCATTATATCCCACATTAATGGGGTTATTGGGATAACAATACAAAAGATTTGCTAGGGTAGACCCTCTTCCACCCAGTCTCAGCCCCCCCCCGAACCAAACTCAGCCCCCTCCGAAACAAAATCCTGGCTACGGCCCTGGTTCACCTATATCCAGAGAGCACTGTGGACCAGGGCCGTAGCCAGGATTTTGATTCGGGGCTGAGTTTGGTTCGGGGCTGAGACTGGGTGGAAGAGGGTCTACCTAGCAAACCTTTGCATTGTTATCCCAATAACCTCATTAATGTGGGATATAATGAGCATGGTGATCAGATCATGATATGAATAAACATAACAGTTTAAATAATGTACCAGTAAGGCCTTTTCGCGACCACCCTGAGAGAATTTCTAGGGGGGCTGAAGCCCCTTAGCCCCCGGCTACATGCCTGCTGTGGACTGAAACAATGTTGGATCAGGACCAAACTTGGCATGAATACTCAATATGCCCAAATGTGAACACAGATGGAGTTTGGGGAAAATAGACCTTGACATTTGGGGGTTACAGCTTCTGGGATTTATAGTTAACACACAATCATAGAGCATCCTGAACTCTTGCAACAATGGAATTGAACCAAACTTGGCATATTGAACTCTCATTACCAACAGAAAGTACTGAAAGGGTTTGCTTGGGAATTGACCTTGAGTTTGGAAGTTGTAGTTCACCTACACCCAGAGAGCACTGTGGACTCAAACATTGTTGTGTTATGTTGTTCTTTGTTTTCTATCCAGAATCACAATGTTGGAAGGAGGCTCACCACTTTTGGAGTTGTAGTTCACCTATATCCAGAGAGCACTGTGGAGGGGAGGGAGGAAGACGTGGGGCAGGTCTGCGCAGTAGCGCCCGCATGGGTCACGTCTTCCTCCCTCCCCCCTCCCACAGAAGCGGCAGTGTGAGCAAAGCGCGGCAAAGGAAGCAGAGCGAGGCTGGGAAGGAGGGAGCCCGAGTGGAGAAGAAAAAGTGTTCGGCAGGAGGGGGAAGAAAGGGTATGATGATCGCTCACGGCACACTAGTGTACCACGGCACACTGGTTGGGAAACACCGTGCTAGGAGATCTTGAGGGTTGCCATTTGGCAAGGCCTTTCTCCTTCTCTCCTTCTTTCACCAAACTACAACTCCCACAGCATCGAGCCCAGTAAAATAAAGCGGCGTCAAACTGCGCATCAGAGAAGGAAACTATTTTATGTATTGTGTCAGAAGCAAATTGAGAATACAGTTATTCTTCTTGGCTTTTCTTCGCAAATGAAGATTCAGGAAGGACTCATCCTACACTTTCTACAAGCGCGTTGATGACTAAAAAGGCCAATCTGAGATAGGCAAGTCCAGTTGCAGAAAGCACAGCAAAAGTCTCCTTGGGTGATGTTGTTTCCTGGTTGCAGTTCTTTCTGTGCTGTCGTTTCTCTTTGAGACTCATTCGGCGAGACTTCTCGAAAGAGGCCACAGCATTTGCCTTTCCAAACAACAACACATTGTTGTTGTTTGGATGCTTCTCAGGTAGGTGAACTGCTGAATGGACTTAAGCACAGATTTGTCTATGCTGACGTGGGGATGATGGTGTTCTTCCTGTGGTGCGGGCTGGTAAAGAACTTCCATTTTCTTCAGGCTGGCTCCCATGCTGTGCCCTCTTTCGAGAAGTCACGCAGAATGAGTCTCAATGAGAAACAACAACACAGAAAGAACCGCAACCAGGAAACATCACCCAAGGAGACTTTTGCTGTGCTTTCTGTCCATGCCTCCCGTTGTTTCAGGGAGTCCTTATATCTCCTTTTTGGGGCACCTCTCTTGCGCTGACTCGTGGCGAGTTCACCATAGAGTAGTATCTTAGGGAGGCGGTGCTCCTCCATTTTCTACTGGTTGAAAAAGGTTTTCTCTGCGGTGCTTCTCCCTCCCATTGAGTGAAACTTTTGCTCCTTAGAGATATTCCTGAACTCGACAACTTAAATTGGCATTGATAATGTCAAAATTTTATCCTTCATGGTCACTTATTTTTGATCTTAATGGGAGGGTTATGCAGAGTTATTGCAAAGTGTTCTGCAGTCATGAGGTATGATGGGATTTGTGGTACAATATCACCTTGAAGGCCATGCATTCAACCAATCCCTGCTTTGTATTATAGAATCCTAAGATATTTTTAAAATTTGGATTCGGAGCAGTAATTACCCTATTTTGTTGTTTTCACATGAAATTTTGTTTTAAAGATATTAATACAGTCTCTTCCTTTTCTTTGCAACTCTCGTTGACAGGTTTAGGTATTTCACCCTTTTAACACCTTGGTTTAATTTGAGCAAGCTGCGTCATTTAGTTTGTGTTTGACAGCCATTGATAGCAGACTAACACGTGATTTGAGGAGAAAACGGAAAAAAGTGAATTTTATGTGCTCATTAAGCATTCTTTTTTGTGGGAAAAACCATCACTCAAACCAAGGCTAAGCTTGATAAATACAATGGTAAAAAAGTGGTTTGCTGAATTTTGTTGTGGCCGTACAAGCATGGAAGATGCCGAACGTTCCGGACGGCCAGTTGAGGTCTCTACACTCAAAACAATTGGAAAAATTCGCGATATGGTGTGGGCCGATCGGAGATTGAAAGTGCGAGAGTTTGTGGAAGCCATAGGCATCTCACGTGGCTCAGTGGTTTCCATTTTAAAAGATCACTTGGGTATGAGAAAGCTTTCCGCAAGATGGGTGCCGCATTTGCTCTGAATCGACCACAAACGCAATCGTGTGACAATTTCACAGGAATGTTTGGCATTGTTCAACCGCAATATGGATGAGTTTTGCGCCATTTTGTAATTGTGGGCCCGCGTGGATCCCACCACAACACACCTGAGACCAAACAACAGTCAAAACAGTGGGTTTCTCAGGGTGAATTGGCGCCAAAGAAGGCCATGGTGTGTTTGTCAGCCAATAAAGTCATGGCAACCGTTTTTTGGGATGCACGCGGTATAATCCACATTGAGTACCTTCAAAAGGGTAAAACAATCAATGGCGAATATTATGCCAACTTATTGGGTCGATTTAATGAGGATTTGAAGGGGGGGGAAAGACCGCATTTGGCCAACAAAAAAATTCTTTTGCACCAGGACAATGCAAGGGTGCACACATGTGCAGTTGCCATGGCAACAATTCATGAATTGGAATACAATGCTCTCTCATCCGCCCTATTCTCTGGATTTAGCCCCGAGTGACTATTTCTTGTTTCCAAACCTGAAGAAATGGCTCGGCGGAAAGAGATTTCACTTCAACAATGAAATCATCTCACAAACAAATACCTATTTTGATGACCTCGACAAATCTTATTTTTTGGAAGGGATTAAAAATTGGAGAAACGTTGGACAAAGTGTATAGAGCTCAAAGGAGACTACATTGCAAACTAAAATGCTTTTTTAGCCAAAAACCTGTGGTTCATTCAAAAAGTCACGGACTTATTGACCCGCCCTTGTACTTACACGTTCCATTTGTGACATAAGCTTCCATACATCAAAAGTATGGAATCTGAATTGTTCATCTTTAAAATTTTTATTCTAGCAGCCACACCCTTGACAAAATCATCACCACATTATGTGTACTGTAATTCTGCAGTTGTATTATATTACATTATAGTTCTTAAAAATGGGGATGGGGGGATGAAACGGACAGACATAAGTTTGGAAAAAATGGCTGAAAATGTGAAGTTTAAAAAATCTCATGGGATTTTAATATTCAAATTGACAAACAATTAGAATTTGCCTGATATAATTGCAGTTTGGAAAAAGAAAGCTGGGATTATAGGGGTGCCAATTTTGGGGGAATGGAGACTTGAAGACAAAGAGAGGAAAGATTCTGAAATATTATTTATTTATTTATTTAATTTATATTCCGCCCTTCTCACCCTGCAGGGGACTCAGGGCGGATCACAATGTACACATTACATTTAGACACACAAACACACAAGACAGACAGAGGCTATTTAACATATGGCCACCAGGGGAGCTGTCACACTCATTCATTCCTCAGCATGTTTTCTGGAGATCTTTTTATGGCCTCGTAAATCAGTTAAATGTATCCCCTCCACTAAGTGGTACCTTAATTTCCTACTTGACAGATGCAACTGTTTTTCGGGTTGCAAACGTCAACAACAGGCTACACAAAAGGTCGAGAGCCCACCTCTACCCGGGCAGGCCTCGAACGCATGACCTTCTGGTCAGTAAGAGATCTTATGCAGCTGACACCCAGCCAGCTGCGCCACATTCCGTACCTACAAATTAAGATTCAGCGGAAAACGGCTGTAATTTCAGTAGTCCTAGATGCTCTGGGAAAATCCTCAAAAGACTGGCAAAACGTAAGAATTAAATCAACATATATGAGGTTGTAACAGCACCATTGTAAAAAGCTTTGGGGGAGAGATGAAAATAATAAGCATGATCGCGGTGATTGTTGATTTCATCAAAACATACCATGCCATCCCACAATATCTCATTGATTCCTAGAATTTAAACAGTTGACGATGCAAACCTTTTGTAGGCTATGGAACTGAAAACAACAAAAAACAACAACACATCCTCAAAGAACTCAAGATGATCTACAACAGAGGACAGGTGTTTTCCAAAGCATGGAGGACCACAACATTAGATTTTCAGTTCCTTCAAGGGCTACATTTTTAAAAAAATCCCAGCCACCACTTTGGACAACCAAAGTCATAACTCAAATAAATAAATAAATAAATAAATAAATAAATAAATAAATAAATAAATAAATAAATAAATAAATAAAGATTTTAACTGGCTAAAATAAGTTTCATAGCTGAATAGTAATTTGAACCCTGGACTATGTAGGTGACCGCTACAAAGAGTGCTCTGTCCTATCTGTGGCTGCTGGTTTGCTCTTTAATATGGAATTAGTGGTGAAGAGATCTCCAGGACTTTCTCCCTTCTCCACCATATGGTGTGGACGGCTCCCAGGCTGTGAAAGCTTGTGTCAAATAAAACTTATTAGTCTTCATGGCAATTAAATATACTTGTTAGCCTTTATGGCTTTATTGTAGGTCTATAAGCAAATCATATGGCCCATTTATTATTTTTATTATTGCGATGACTACGGTTGTTACTATTATTGCTATTACAATTTATTACTACAACATAGAGTCATATAATACCAGAATAATAAAGATTCCATTGCAATTTTGTTGGAGGCACTTGAGCACTGAGCTTGGGAAAGTTTATTTCCGCCTCCCTAGTCTCGGGATCCTCCATTTGATCATTGTATGTCAAATGTATAGCACCGGGACTGTGGCGCAACTGGCTGGGAGTCATGCATAAGATCTCTACTGACCAGAAGGTCATGAGTTCAAGGCCTGCCCGGGTCGGGGTGAGCTCTCGACCAATTTTGGTAGCTCGTTGTCGACCTTTGCAACCCGAAAGACAGTTGCATCTGTCAAGTAGGAAATTTTGGTACCACTTTGGGGGGAGGCTAATTTAACTGATTCATAAAAATCTCCAGGAAGTATGTGAAGAATGAATGAATGCGACAGCTCCTCCTGGTGGCCAAAAGCTGGAATGTTAAATAGCCTCTGTGTCTTTGTCTATATATGTTGTGTGTCTATGGCATTGAATGTTTGCCAGTATATGTACATTATAATCTGCCCTGAGTCCCTTGCAGGGTGAGAAGGGCAGAATATAAATGATGTAAATAAATAAATACATAAATAAAAGTATTTATATGTATGTTTGTGTATACATGTGTGTGTATAGATAGATAGATAGATAGATGATAGTAGGAGTCAGGTGATGCAATGGGTTAAACCCTTGTGCCAGCTGTACTGCTGACCTGAAAGTCAGTGGTTGGAATCCACAAGATGGGGTGAGCTCCCATCTGACAGCCCCACCTTTCTATGTGGGGACATGAAAGAAGCCTCTCACGGGATAGTAATGCATTTGGGTGTCCCCTGAGCAACATCTCTGCAGACAGCCAATCCCCTCACACCAGAAGCGACTTGCAGCTATCTCAAGTCGCTTTTGACACAAATATACACATATACCCAGCTCCTTCCCCCTGCCTGCTCACCAAAGGACCCTTTTCACACTTAGAGAAACAATAACTGCCAACGACATCATCATCATCATCATCATCATCATCATTATTATTGGGATCTTGGGATTTGCAATCTGATGAGATAGCAGAGCTCTCTAGCTGTTATTTAGAATTAAAGGATGACTCCTGTATCCATAGGACTGGTAAGCGCAGGGTCACTTATCCATATCTGACAAGATATGTCCTCTCTAGGCATTTTCTAGGTCCTCCAGTGGAACATTAGAATATTTGGGGGCCAGAGGTCCTCCTTTCAATAGGTTTCACTATTCTCTGGGATTAATACCTGGCATATAGAGCAGTGTTTTACACCATTTTGCTATGCCGCTGTATATAAAGGGACTTGAGCATGCACAGATTTTAGTATTTACGGAATCTTGGAACCAAATCCCAGTGGATACCAAAGGCCCACTGTTGTGACAAAAGGGACCCTGGATAAGGAAGATCCTGTAACAAAGTAACAACATTCTCTCCTTTCACTTGAAAACAAAAAGAAAAACCCACTCTACATTGTGTTGTTGAAGGCTTTCATGGCCAGAATCACTGGGTTGCTGTGAATTCTCTAGGCTGTATGGCCATGTCCCAGAAGATTATCTCCTAACGTTTTGACCACATCTAAGGCAGGCATCCTCAGAGGTTGTGAGGTCTGTTGGAAACTAGGCAAGTGAAGTTTATATACCTATGGAACGTCCAGGGTGGGAGAAATAACTTTTGTCTGTTTGAGGCAAGTGTGAATGTTGCTATTGGCCACCTTGATGAGTAACACTAAAAAAAGGGGGGGGGGAATTCCAGACAGGAAACAATCAGGGCCAGCTAAGACACCCCAATAAAGGACTCGCCCAGGCAGGAAGCAGCCAGGCTTTGAAGCTGCACAGCCATTCAATGCTAATCAAGGTGGTCAATTGCAACATTCATACTTGCCTCAAGCAGGCAAGAAAACTCACAGCAACCCAGGACTCTACATCAGTGATTTTCAACCTTTTTTGAACCGCGGCACATTTTTTACATTTACAAAATTCTGGGGCACACCATCAACCAAAATGACATAAAGTGACACTCTAACACAGTAATACATATAGTTAATATGTTTTAAAATGTATTTATACACTCACTTAGTGTGAAACCTGAGCCTGTTTTGATGAACACAAAATAGATATCCTGGGAGGAATGGTAGAAAGACACACACGCTCTTGCTCAACAGCTGTCAGTCTCTGTTTTTTAGTTTTGTCACAGTCAAGCTTGAGAAGCTCATCTCACACAGATATGTGGTTGAAAACGGGAGCAATGTCAAAATAGCTTTGTTGGCCAGAATAGGGAACTCCCTGGCAACAGATAAGCAAAAACTGTCCAAAGGAAGATCAGCAAATTTTAGCTTTAAACTACGATCTTGTTTCAGTTCAATGAGTTCCTCTTGCTCCTTTAAAGTCATGTCCTTTCCAGCAACGGATGCCAAGCTGTATGGGTCCCTAACCCAGTCAAGGCATTCTGTGAAGGCTGAATGGAAATAAAATGACAACTTCTCAAGAGTTTTCACCATCAATGTCACTCACTTGTTTTGCTGTGATCCCAAATTGCCACTGTCACTTGACGCGCAGCTGCAGCACTAACTCTAACTTTGTTTACTTAGCCACTTCTGAGTGAATCCAAGATGGCGCGACCATAGCACTCTTGCGTCACTTCTTAGGTGATGCAAGAGTGCTATGGTTCCATTTCTTAAAGGGACAGATGCGCCTTATAGTTTATATATGAATGAAGTTTGAAAATAATTTCCCACGGCACACCTGATGATTTCTCATGGCACACAAATGTTCCGCGGCACACTGGTTGAAAATCACTGCTCTACGTTATATGTCTTCTGCAAGTGCTGCCATTAGGGCTGCTTTAAAGCAGATGGTCACCTCAACAGCCACAAAAGAATAAAGAAGCACAAAGTACAACATGGACCAGCTTGAGACCATGTGATTCCACCACAATTTTGTGAGATCACAGCCACTACACCACAGAGAATGATAGATTATCCTTCACTAAGTTACACAAATGATGGAATGTAGCAATACAATTGTTACAGGTGAAAGGCATTACTAGTTAGTCAGAGTACGGTAACTAGTTATTTCTAACTGGTCACTTCCAAGCCCTGGAATACTTGGAGAACTTTCTCAAGCAATATGTATTGGAAGCAGGGAGAGAAGAGAAACATATAGTGGTATAGGCAGTTTTTCTCCTCTCCCCTTATTGGTGGTAATAAAGAGAAATCCCGAGGAAGTGGGAACAGATGTTCTTCGTACTTCTCTCCCAACTCACTAGGTACTTCTGCTGTTGATGTTATGACTTTATTTGGCATTTATCATAGAGTTTTATATCCCTTCCTTCAATAAACTAGTTAAAATAGAGGAAGACGGTGGTTTACAAGTAAATGCAAATGTATTGGTTTAATGCAAAACCTTAACAATGTTAAAACAGACAAAATAAATACACAGAAAGTCTGGTCATTGGTTATTACACGCTAAGGAACTGAAAGAAACTTCAAACACAATCTTATTACATCGGACAACATACAAGTTGACAGAGTCGGCACTGGTTTTAGTAGCCAAAACCACAGAAGAAGCCACATCCTAAATAACGGGCTGATCTTCATCCAGCACTAATCTACTTGGTTGCTATGTGCCTTCAAGTCATTTCGAACTTACACCAACCCTAAGGCAACACTATCATGGGGGCTTCTTGGCAAGATTTCTTCAGATGTGGGTTGCCTTGGCTTTCCTTGGAGGATGAGAGGGTGTAATGTGCCCAAGATCACCCAATGAGTTTCCACGGAAGAGCAAGATTTCAACCCTGGTCTCCAGAGTCATCGACCAATGCACAAACCACTAGACCACACTGGCTGTTGTAGTATTTATTCTTATTACAAGAATGAGATACAGCGATTTCTGTATATTGATCCAGCTTTCACTTTGGGCCGAACATAATTTTTCCATCACTCAAAGCTCTCACACAAACATAAATGTTAACTAGTAATTTATGAAAACCCAAACTGCCTAATGGGTTATAATCCATTGTTATTGTAATGCTATTATTCAACTTGGAGAGCCAGTGTGGTGTAGTCGTTTGAGTGTTGAACTATGAGTTTGGGAGACTAAGATTTAAATTCCTATAGAAACCACTTGGAAAATCCCACTCTCTCAACCTCAGAGGGAGGAAATGGCAAACCACCTAGGAATAAATTTTGCCAAGAAAACTCCCTGAAAGCACCCTCTTAGTTGGGGTGGTTGATCCATAAAAAAAATTGATTCTAAACTCGGTCCGGGGAAGGGGGGGTTCAGATTTTGATTAGTTATAGAAATTATTACAAAATTTTAAAAATAAATTTCGTGATTGATACGTTATTAATAACGAATTTCGTTATTAGTTCTTTATGACAGCTGGCTTGTCATCCACCTCTCCCTTCCTTCCCTGGCTCGCATCCACTCCTGACAAAGCACAGGGCGAGATACGGAAAGCTACCCAAAGAACAAGGGTCTAGTCAAACACAAGAGAACAACAAGTAGCACATCAAGAGCAGCATCAAATCACAACTGTGCACACACAAAGTTGTATTGCATCATCTTAAAGTTTCATACATTGTACACAATACCTGTAAAAATACATAATACTAGCTGAGCCCGGCACGGGTTGCTGTGCCATATGTCATTCTCTGTCTATGTATCTCTATCTATCTATCGCTTTCTGTTTTTCTTTGTCTTTCTATCTCTGTCTGTCTGTCTCTGTTTGTCTATCTCTCTTTCTATGTCTCGCTCTCTGTGTATCTCTACCTCTCTATCTGTCTGTCTGTCTATCGATCTGTCTCTCTATTTGTATGTATCTCTCTGCCTTTCTCTATTTATTTCTCTGTCTCTCACTCTGTCTCTGTCTCTCTACCTCTCTCTCTGTGTCTGTCTGTAGCTCTCTGTCTATCTGTCTGTCTTTCTCTCTATCTATTTCTTTCTCTGTGTGTCTCTGTCTGTGTCTTTCTATGTCTCTCTGTCTATCACTCATTCTCTCTCTCTTTCTCTCTCTCTGGCTCTCACTCACTCACTCACTCACTGTCTGTGTATCACTCTCCCCATCTCTCTCTCCCTCTTTCCGTCTGTCTATCTCTCTGTGTCTCTCCATGACTGTCTCTCTATCACACTCTCTCTTTCTCTGTCTCTCTGTTTCACTCTCTCTACCTGTGTGCTTGTCTGTGTCTCTGTCTGTCTTGCGGTGGTGGGGGCAGACAGGGGAACGCAGGTGGGAGGATGGGAAGAGAGGTGTTTCCTTCCTCCACCCACCAAAGGTCGGTTCCTTACCTCATCCTCCCTCGCTTCTTCGTCATCGCCGGGGACGTCAGGGCCTTCTCATCAGTGGAGAAGGGGCTTGGGGATGGCAATTGAGGTGGGCAGGGCCATGGGACTACAGTTCCCAGAAGGCCCCGAGCAGCCACTTCCCCTTCCTGCCCTGTCTCCACCCTGTTTCCCAGTGAGCCGCTGGAGCCTTCTGGGAATTGTAGTCCCGTGGTCGTGCGCACCTGCTTCACTGTGTTCCAGGCGCTCTTGGTCACGGGTGGAGTGGCCGTCTCCTCCGCTGCCTTCTCGGCCTCTTCCGTTGGGTTCCCTCGGTCCCGGACCCGTTCGAGGTCGCCGTCGCCTCCTCGCCCTATCCTGGCGCTTGCTAGCTGGTTCCGGACCTGGGCCTCGTGGGAGGTGCCGTGGCCGTGGCCGGCTTCAGGAGCGGCTGGGAAGCGGCGGAGGAGGGGGCCCCGGCGTTAGCCGTCTGGCACCCGGTGAGCGAGGGGTGAGGTGGAGGGAATGGGATGGGGTTTTTTTGGGGGGGGGGATGAATGGGCCGGCACCATTGTTCTCCTTCTCTCCTCCTCTCATGGGGTAAGGAGGGCTTTGCTGTGCAGTAAGCGCGGCTGCGCTTGTTTCTGTAGCAGGTTTTCTGGGGGTGTAAGTTGGGGGTCTTGCGAGGTACCTAGGGCGGATTTTTTGTGCCCTATAGGTACCTCGTGGTATGTGGGAATGTGTTGGGTGGGTTTAGTGGTTGTGGGGTGTTTAGTTTGGCTGTCCATAAGCGTCAACGCACGACCATTCGATTTTTATATATATATAAGATTAACACATTAAGCGTCAATTTCTGAATGAATGCCAATTATGATAAATACACACTCCATTATCACTGAAGATAATCCACAGGGAATACCTGTAATATTGTCCAAAGGCGCAGAGGAGAAATCGCTGGCGGAACTACAGGTCCCAGGAAGCTTTGCGATGGAGCGGATGCTGTGTGGACCAAGAATGGAAGGGCAAATGCAGAAGTTCGCCTTGCAGTCAAAAATGGCTCACAGCAAATATGTTTGTAAATCCTATATGTAATCCTATAGGGCTCCTGGGTCCACGATCTCTAAATAATCACAATTAGCGCCAAAAAAAAGGAAATGGAGAAGTCGCTGTCTAAGGACTACTGATCCCAGGATGCAAAGCGGGAATGACATTTCCGTTTCCCCACAATGGAGGAAAGACAACAGGAGACTAACCAGGCTGTATCCCAAGTTGAAAATTAGGCAAACAGTAAAGAACCACAAGGAGTAAAGGTGGCTATCAGGCACCAGGATGCTGATGATGGCCAACAGATGTGAAAAGCACCGTGTCCCATCTGACAGAATCAAAGTTCCAGGCCGCAATTGATCCGGGTTAGGCCACGTGGGTCAAAAAAACTATGAAATTAACTTTATTAACAAAATTAAACCGATTTCATAGAATTTAAAACTGGACATATCCACCCCTACCTCTTAGTATAGCCATAAATTTATTTATTTAATTACCATATTTATATCCCGCTTTTCTCACCCCGAAGGGGACTCAAGGTGTCCTTACAACAGGCAGCAATTTGATGCCACACACACTCATATCAAATAAACAATTATAATCAAAACCAAACAATTAAAACATAAATTATTAAAAACAATTAAAATCACCCCAACCAAAACATAATCCAGGGCCGTTCCATTTGTCAATCACATTGTTTCATAGTCATTTATTGCACTGCTCCAATTGTCAAAAGCTTGATCCCAAAGCCACATTTTAAGTTTTTTCCCCCTGAAGGTCAGGAGAGAAGGGGCTGATCTCACTGGGCAGAGAGTTCCATTGCCGAAGGGCCACTACTAAGAAGGCCCTTCTCTCATCCCCACCAATCAGGCCTGCAAAGGAGGTGGGACCAAGAGCAGGGTCTCCCCAGATGATATCAACATCCAAGATGGTTCATAGAGGGAGATACGTTCGAACAGGTAAGCTGGGCCAGAACCGTTTAGGGCAGGGGTGCCCACACTTTTTCAGCATGCGAGCTACTTATATTAAAACCAAGTCAGAAAGATCTACCTACATCCTCAAGGCTGGAGAGGGAGGGGCCCCACCTCTTGCTCTTTCTCCTTTCCCACTCGGGACTTGGCCAGAGGGGGCGGAGCCAGACTGTGCCCCTTAAGCCTCTTGCTCCCCCTTCTGGCTTTGAGCTCCCAGCAGCTTCTCAAGGCTTGAGGCAGCCAATGCCAAGTCAGTGGTGACATAGCTTTTGGGGGTAAAAAGCAAGTAAGGCTGGCTTACTTTCGCATTGCCATCCTCAAGCCTGGAGAAGGGGCGGGCTGGTAGAGAGGCGAAGGCTGTGCACCCTCCCCCTCTCTTCTGGCGGAGCCCCAGGCTTCTCAGGCTTGCCAAGCCCCTCCCCCCCCCTGGCTTTGGAGCTCCAGGGGGCAGCAGCTTCTCCAGGCCCCTGAGGATGGCAATGCCAAGCCAGTGGTGACATAGCTAGCACAAGGCTGGCTTGGCCCTGCCCTCCACAAACCTGGAGCAGCTGCTGGAAGTGCCAAAACCGGGGAGTGGGCAGGGCTTGGCGCAGCCTGGTTCTGCCCCCTCTGAGAAGCGCCCCATCCGGCTGGGATCGACCTCCTTCGGTCCCGGGATAGACTGGTCGATCGCAATCGACTTCCTGGGCAGCCCTGGTTTAGGACTTTATAGGCTAAAGCCAGCACTTTGTATTGTGCTCAGTGGCAGCCAGTGAAACTGGCATAACAGGGTGGTTGTATCCTCCCTGTACCCTGCCCCGGTGAGCAATCTGTCTGCCGCCAACCACTTGAAACTTCCGAACAGTCTTCAAGGGCAACCCCACATAGAGCACACTGCAGTAGTCTATTTGAAATGACTTGAAAGCATACAACAGAAACAGCAATCCAACGTGAGGAGTTGCATTGATTCAACAGGTCTACTCCATTTGGAACTAACCACTGCTCTAAGTATCTTTTCCTATAATATTTTCCTATAATAGGTAACAGGGATAGCAGTTTGGAAGAATAATGGCATCAGAAATGAGTCAGATGGATAAGCAGAGATCACTACTAGTCATGAGAAAAAAAATCCAGGTCTTGGAGGCTGCCTGTACATGAAACTTCTAGATTTGTTTGTTGACCTTCCCTATTGGATTATGGCCTTTAAAGCTTTGCAATAAAACATTAAGGCTCTATACGGCTAGCCCTTTTATTAAAATTATGCCTTTGTCATTTTGCATGTAACTGCTGATGAAGAACACTTTGGTTGAAAGACTTTTGGTGCATTGGTTTTAATTTTGCACTTTTCTGATGTCAAATTATGCCGTTTGTTCTATTTCTCATTCTAGTTTCTTTGTTCTAATTATGCACTAAACATATTTATATTCACCATACCTTTTCCTTACCCTTTCATTTCTTGGTTACTATATTTGGGCAAAGTTGTGTCATTAGCTTTGATTTTATTCCTTACTACAGTAGATTACTTAAGTACACAGAAATATGACCATGGGTGAATCAAAATTCACACATACCCACACCCTGTGGCCTGGCAATGGCTTGTTTGCTTCCAAGATGTAAGGAATGTGAAGCATTACTTGGAATGTAGAGAGAAACGGAAATTGTCCAACCATCTAACACCTTGTAATAGGCGTCCTGGAGAATTGGATTACAGTCAGATAGAATACATGCCATGAAAACATTCTTTTTAAATACTTTAAGAACAGTATATACAATTGTCTCTCTAAGGCCCCTTCTACATTGCCATATAAAATCCAGATTATCTGCTTTGAACTGGATTATATGGCAGTGTAGACTCATATAATCCAGTTCAAAGAGAATGTGGATTATCTGATAAGGAGCACCCGGTGGCACAGTGGGTTAAACCCCTGTGCCAGCAGGACTAAAGACCGACAGGTTGCAAGTTCAAATCCGGGAAGGGCGCGGATGAGCTCCCTCTATCAGCTCCAGCTCCTCATGTGGGGACATGAGAGGAGCTTCCCACAAGGATGATAAAACAGCAAAACAACTGGGCATCCCCTGGGCCAGTGTTTCCCAACCAGTGTGCCGTGGCACACTAGTGTGCTGTGAGCAATCATCAGGTGTGCCGTGGGAAATTGGAACCTTCAATACCCTTTCTTCCTCCTCCTGCCGAACACTTTTTCTTCTCCACTCGGGCTCCCTTCTTCCCAGCCTCGCTCTGCTTGCTGTGCCTTGCTTTGCTCACGCTGCCGGTTCTGCGAGAGGGGGGAGGGAGGAAGACGTGACCCGTGCGGGCGCTACTGCACAGACTCGCCCCATGTCTTCCTCCCTCCCCTACACAGTGCTCTCTGGATATAGGTGAACTACAACTCCAAAACTCAAGGTCAATGCCCACCAAACTCTTATAGTATTTTCTCTTGGTTATGATAGTTCTGTGTGGGAAGTTTGATTCCATTCCATCATTGGTGGAGTTCAGAATGCTCTTTGATTGTGGGTGAACTATAACTCCCAGCTGTTGAGCAAGACCTTCATGTGTGTATTTCTACCATTCCTGCCTGGATATCTATGTTGTGTTCATCGAAACAGGCCCAGGTTTCACACAGAGTGTATAAACACATTTAAAACATACTAAATATATGTATGACTGTGTTAGAGTGTCATTTTGTGTCATTTTGGTTGGTGGTGTGCCCCAGGATTTTGTAAATGTAAAAAATGTGCTGTGGCTCAAAAAAGGTTGAAAAACACTGCCCTGGGCAATGTCCTTGCAGACAGCCAATTCCCTCACACCAGAAGCAACGTGCAGTTTCTCAAGTCGCTCCTGACATGACCAAAAAAAATCTGATTTGATAATCCGGATTATATGGCATCTCGGAAGGGGCCTAACTTGTCCCCTATATGTATTGATCTGCAATTTTCATTATACTCAGCCATCATGGGCATTATTTCTGCTGGTTGTGGATGATGAAGAGAATAGAGCCAAGTTCAACACATCTGGAGGGCACTAGGAGATCACTGCGTTCAGATGAACAGAATCTGTTGTTAGTACCATCAATCTGCTCCTGCCATCTGTCCGCAACTAGACACGAGCTTTTTTCTGTGGCAGCTCCAGTGCTATGGATTCCCTTCCGGACAGCACTGGAGCCATCTCGGAGCTTGCCCCTTTCCGAAGGGCCTGCAAAACCGCCCTCTTTGGACTAGCCTTTAATTAGACACATTGGTCTAAGAAAGTGCCTGGTTGTCCTCCTACACTGTGATGTGATGTAATATGTTTTAATGTGTTTTATGCTTTTACTGTAGGGCTACATGTCTGTGACATGTTGCCCATTTGTATTGCTGTTATCCGCCCGAGCCTGCAGGGAGGAACGGAATACAAGATTGAACAATAAATAAATAAATAAATAAATAAATAGGTTGGGTATGATTGCTATACAGTAGGCATGGTTTAGAATCCAAAATGGCGATTCTTAAATCAAATTGGGGGATTTTTTGATTAGTAAAGAAAGACTTACAAAAAAATTCCCAAAATTTCTGAAATGTAACTTAAGTACTAACGAAATTCATTAGTAATTCGTATGCCAGAGCATGCGCATTCCAGATGGTTTTGGCCTACAACTCCCAGAAATCCTAACAGCTGGTAAATTGAATAAACCACACTGAATTCTAGATGGGACTCTCCAAATAGGAAGGAGGGAGGGGAAGGAGGGAGAGGGAGGGAGGGGGTTTTCTATTCTTGGAAGCAGCAAAAGAAAAGGAGGAGGAGCCCCCTCGCTCCTCGCTGCCTCTCTCTAGGCCCGATCCTGAGGGAGCGAGGGTCCAAGTTTGCCCAGGCTGAGAGGAAAAGGAAGAGGCCTGAGGCTGTGAGGAATGGTGGGAGTTGAAGTCCAAAACACGTACCTGGAGGGCTGAAGCTGGCCCCTGCGATGGGGCATGGCAGCAGAGCAACGGGGAAGAGAAGCATCTGAGAGAGCGCAGGGAGAGAGAGGAGAAGAAGCGTGTGTGTGTGTGTGTGAAGCTGGCCCCTGCGATGGGGCATGGCAGCAGAGCAACGGGGAAGAGAAGGAGGGGGGGGGAGGAAAGCGTGGAGAGAGAGGAGGAGAAGCGTGTGTGTGTGTGTGTGTGAAGCTGGCCCCTGCGATGGGGCATGGCAGCAGAGAGCAACGGGAAGAGAAGGAGGGGGAAGCCTGGAGGACTACACTTTCCAGAATGCATTGCCTACCTAGCAGCAGCGTCACTTCCAGTTCCCCATAGAAATGCGGGAAAAAGAAGAAGCTGAATGAAGGCGGGAAGGAAATGAGGGGGGAAGACAGGGAGAAGTGAGTACGTAGTACAATAATTAATTAATTAAGAATTAAAATTTCTTACGATCATAACGCAAATTGTTGGCCTCAAGGACCGTAAAAAAAAGTCTACTTCCGGGATCGCGGCAGCGATACGTAAAACCTCAAAAGTCCCATTACATACGAATCTCTTACGAATCCTTTTAATTTCCGTTTCATTTTTCTCATGCCTACTATACAGCACTGATTCTCAAAGTGGGCAGTACCACCCCCTGGTGGGCGGTGAGGCGATCCAAGGGGGCGGTGGGAGGCTCAGGGGAATTTGGGGGGCGGTGAACCTCTTTAAGGGGGCGGTGAACGATTGGCCATTCAGGAGGGGTCACACAGCCCTTTTCTTTGGCCCCGCCCCCTTCGCTTTGACCCCCACACGCAGTGCAGTGCGAAGGCTGCAGTGCAAAGGCCTCCGCGTCCTCCGACGGAGCCTCCCCGCCACCGCGGAAGAAAGCGCAGCCTTCCCCAGCAGAGGCAATTCATTCCAAACCCCTCCAGTATTTTCTGTTGGTCATGGGGGTTCTGTGTGCCAAATTTGGCTCAATTCCATTGTTGGTGGAATTCAAAATGCTCTTTGATCGTAGGTAAACCATAAATCCCAGTAAGTACAACTCCCGAATGAAAAGGGCTATTTTCTCAAAACTCCACCAGTGTTTAAATTTAAGCATATTGAGTATTCGTGTCAAGTTTGGTCCAGATCCATAGTTGTTTGGGTTCTCAGTTCTCTCCGGATGTAGGTGAACTACATCTCCCCTAAATCATTGCCAATTCCTCCCAAACCCTTCCAGTATTTTCTGTTGGTCATGTGGGTTCTCTGTGCCAAGTTTGGTCCAGTTCTGTAATTTGTGGGGGTCTTAGTGGTCTGTGGAAATCGATTGAAGGTACTACAAATCCCATCATCCGTCCCCCCCAAACATATTGTTTTTGTGATTAATCCCTATGCTTTAATTATGTTCAATTTGTAACAATGAAAATACATCCTGCATATTAGATATTTGCATTAGAATTCATAAGAGTAGCAAAATTATTTATGAAGTAGCAAGGAAAATATGGTTGGGGGTCACCACAACACGAGGAACCTTATTTAGGGGTTACGGCATTAGAAAGGTTGAGAACCACTGCATTAATACATATATCTTTCTGTTTAATTGCTATTAAAAATTAATTTCTAGGCGGGCGGTGAGTAATTTTTTTCTGGAAAGGGGGCGGTAGGCCAAAAAAGTTTGGAAACCACTGCTATACAGGGATCTTTCAGTAGGTAGAAAATGACTTCCCTGCTATTAAATTCTGCCCTTTCACACTTCAGAAATATTGCAATATGACTCCAGTTTAATTGTCATGATTTCTTCCTATTTATTTATTGTGTCAAGATCGAACCAAACAGTTATGTTGTATTTAAAACCACACAAGCACACACACACTCCGTTTGCAAACTTGGCATTCTAATAAATGTCCTTTGACCAGTAGCTGGCCACTTGGAGTGCCTCTGGTGTTGCTATAAGAAGGTCCTCCATTGTGTATGTGGCAGGGCTCAGGTATGGAATTCAGGAACTTATAGTTTGGGAAGACAGTAGAGCTCTCTGGTTGAAAATTCTGAGTCTTCCCTAAACTGCAAATCCCAGGATTCCATAGGACTGAACAAGTGCTTTTATTTGTAGAGTGTGAAAGGGCTAAAGGTTTGAGGCACAAGATCTATTTCTGTTTTTTTAAAGTAAATTGTTTATATGAGGGCCCCCCTGCTGGCGCAGCAGGTTAAACCACTGAGCAGCTGAACTCAGGCCCGGATTAGCAATAAGGCCACACTAGGCCATGGCCTAGGGGCACAGCCATGGGGGGGCGCCAGATCCAGCCCCCAAAAACAATGGCAAAGGTCAATTTTCGGCCGCTTCTGCACCTGCGTGGGGGGGTGCGTCCGAAGATTGTCCTTTTTCTCAGGCATGGTGACTTTAGGAAGGAGGGAGGCATGATGGGACTTTAGGCTCCTCCCATCCTCCTAAAGCCACCACGCTGGCCTGAGAAAAAAAGGGCGCTCTTCGGCCGCTTCTCAGGCCGGTGTGGACGTGGTGGCTTTAGGAGGGAGGGAGGAGCTGCAGGGAGCCTCCCGCGGCTCCTCTCCCCTCCTAAAGCCACCACATCCACGCCAGCCTGAGATGCGGCCGAAGAGCGCCCTTTTTTCTCAGGCCAGTGCAAGGAGGAAGGGGCGGAGCCGCAAAGGGAAGCCCTGCTCTTGGGGCCGCTGCTGCGCATGTGCGGCATCGGATCCGGGAGTGGGGCTTTCCTTCCTCTTCTTCCTCACACGGGCAAGGAGGAGGAGGCGGAGCTGCAAGGAGAAAGAGGTGGAGCTGCGGGCGGAGGCAGAGCCGTGGGTGGGGGCGGGGGCGGGGAGGAGCCGCGGGGGCAAGGGCGGAAGTGGAGCCGCGGGTGGAGGCAGAGCCTTTGGCCTAGGCCGCCAAAAACCCTTGGCCTAATCCGAGCCTGGCTGAACTTGCTGACCTAAAGGTTGGTGGTTCGAATCCAGGGAGTGAGGTGAGCTCCCGCTGTTAGGTCCAGCTTCTGCCAACCTAGCAGCTCGAAAGCATGCAAAGGTGAAAAGATCAATAGGTACTTCTTCTGTGGGAAGGTGATAGCACTCCATGCAGTCATGCTGGCCACATGACTTTGGAGGAGTCTACAGAAAATGCCAGTTCTTTGACTTAGAGGTGAGCACTAACCCCCAGAGTGAGACATGACTAGACTTAATATCTGGGGAAACCTTTACCTTTTTATGTATATGAGAAAGAAAATAAAGCAACCCTTTTAATATTTCCCACTTTTTAATATTTCCCACTTAATATTTTAATATTTCCCACTTTTCACATACTCACACCAACAACACCAAGCCTGAATTGCTGTTTCCAGGAATACTCCATTAGAGGGCAGAAATACACTGCAACATTTTGTTGCAGGGCCCACTTCTGTATTTGAAGAGATAAACAAAACTGGAGTTTCCAAAGAAACTTGGGACCATAAGGTTAGAATTCTGTTGCTAGTACCAAGAGGAGCAGATTCACTGAATTAATGGGAATTATCAAATCAAGTATGATCTCTCTCTAGAAGCAAAAATGATTAAATTGAGGCTATCATACTTTGATCACATGATGAGAAAACATGGTTTAGAAAGGACAATAATACCTGGTAAAATATAAGGCAGAAAGAAAAGAGGAGTGATGCAGTATAGTTGGATAGACCGAACATTTCATCACACAAGCTTTTTTTACCCTTCGCAGGACACATGCAGCGCAGTTCAGGGACAGAGCCTGCTGAATCCCATCAAACGATGTAGAACTACTTCTGGCACAGCTCTGTCCCCGAACTGTGCTGAATGTGTCCTAAGATGAGGCAAGAAGAACATGGAAGGCAATGGGACAAGCGCAGGAGGGAGCTGTGTGATGGGGAAGGTGTCATTGCAGGCAATGTGGGGCTCAAGGTGACAAATTCCCCCGTTACCTGCCGGATTTGCCATGCTGCCTGGCGAATCTCCCCACTGTCACCCATGTTAGGTGACATCATGTGATGAGATTCTCAGTCAAAGAGGTCCTGAGTCTGCAAGACCTGAGCAGGGCTTGTTGCACCTCAGCAGGAATTCACCTTGCTCATAGCACTCACCAGGAAACCAGATGTGGTAATAAACAGTTCATTGAAAAAAGCACAAATAAGATAGGGCCAAAGGCACCTTAAGCAAATAATAGAGTAAAAATCCAAGTGTGAATATAGAAAGCAAGTCCCATAGGCCAGTGTTTTTCAACCTTTTTTGAGCAGCGGCACATTTTTTACATTTACAAAATCCTGGGGCACACCACCAACCAAAATGACACAATATGACACTCTAACACAGTAATACATATAGTTAATATGTTTTTAAATGTATTTAATTTATACACTCAGTGTGAAACCTGGGCCTGTTTCGATGAACACAACATAGATATGACTTCCTCTCACATACTTACTTATACATAGCTATCATGTCTTCTCTCAGCCTTCTCTTCTTCAGGCTAAACATGCACAGCTCTTCAAGCCGCTCCTCATAGGACTTGCTCTCCAGACCCTTGTGAAATTTCCCCCTGAGTGAAACTTGCTTCCAGATAACTATGGATGTCATGAAGCTGTTATAAACAGTTCCTGGGGGAGGGGGGGGGAGGCAACTCTCAAAAAATCCAATAAAATAGTAAAAAAATAAACATTTCCAAGTGGAGACGCTCAATTTGTTTCTTGGAAACCTGTGAATGCTTCAGCCTCCTGATGCTCCCAGGTTCGCTCACTGCCCAATTCACCAACGTGGAGCTTCCGGCATTTGGCAGAGCCCTTCCTTTGCCTTGGGGAGGATCTTTGGGGAGGGAAAGAGGGAGAAAGCTGCTAGGAGGGGGAAGAGTGCCAATTTCCCACGGCACACCTGCTGATCGCTCACAGCACACTGGTTGGGAAACACTGCCATAGGCAATAGGTAAATCCAAAAACAAGAGTTAAAACTTGAATGTTAATCCAGAAAACAAGGAACAAAACAAGAGCATGAATACATAGGTTAATCCATAAAACAGGTAACAAAACATGACTAGGAATCTTGGGCCTTGAGCATGAGCCAAGAACAAGATAGGAGTTTCCCACTCCAGTAGCGACGTTGCTTGATCTGAAATCCTAACAGCTCTCTCTCTCTCTCTCATTTAAAGGCTGCAAAACATGAACACATTCCTTTGACCTTGGGCCTGCTTTTCCCTTCCCATGGCTTTGCTTGCACCTGAATTTCTTTCCCCACAGGAGCAGCCTGGTAGGTCGGTTTAAGCCAGCTGCTTTTTCGGATGAGCTCATGTTATCCTCCCTTCCCTGCCTGTCGGCTTCCAAAGCAGTTTCATTCCCACACTGAGAAACAACACCTTGCTCCAAACCCTGCATGAGATACACACTGTTATGCTGTGGTGCATTATTTGGCTTATTCTGGACTTTTTGGTGAGACTTTAAAAAATAAGCTGCTCTCGGCTTATTAGATGTTACAGGGCACATTGGGGTGTGCATTTCGTGGACACCTTACCCTCAAGTTGGCTTCAAGTTGCATTATATGTTATACTAGCTTGGGGACCCGGCGGTGTCCGGGTTATTTGAGAAAGGCATTTTGTGCCAAGGTTGGTCTTTGGTACTTCAAGTCCTTTCATCCAGAGGCGGGGTCGAGGGCAGGGCAAGGGGCGGGGCCAGAGGAAATCTCAGCGCTGCTCTGCAACATCCCTTCCTACAGCTACTGGCTTACGGAGGGTGACCCTCAACGCCTCTGGAACCATACAGACTTTACAACCTTCCTCTGGACCTCCAGAGCGAGGGAGGTTTGCGCCGCCTGTGCCTAGGGCACCCAGAGGGTTCCGTCCTAGGACCTTCTGGAATGCCCACTCCAGGCGTCGGATTCCCCTATTGGCGAACCCTCAACCCAGGAAGCTTGATAATCCGACGATGGGGAGACCGGAGCCACAGGCCTGTGGTGACCGCCACCGTATGGAACTCGAGACTCTAAGGACACTGCTGGATTTGTGGGATCCTCCTAGGCTTCCCTCGTTCGATGGTCGAGCTTGATAGCTCTGACCTTGGATAGCTCTGACCCATGTGGTCACGAGCCCGGCTTCCCCTTCCTTGTTAGATGTAGTCATTCCCCTGTTAATCTTGTTTGTTCTGTTTGTATGCCATGTATTTTCATGTCAAACTGTAAACCGCTCCGAGCCCTCGGGGAGTGGCGGTATAGTCAGTTTGAACATAATAATAATAATAATCCATGGTCCACCCTCCTCCAAACTGCATTAGAAGATAGAGTGGGTCATGGGGGCTCTGTGTGCCAAGTATGGTCTTTATTGGTCTTTGTTGGGGGCTGCAGCGTTCTTGGGCAATGAGTAGAGGTAGTTGAAGTCACATCATCCATGGTCTGCTGTCCTCTAAACTGTAGAAGGATGGAGACTGGGTCATGGGGGCACAGGGTGCCAAGTGTAGTCTTTATAGGTCTTTGTTAAGGGCTGCAGTGGTCTGTGGGAAATGAAGGCTTTGAAAGTACTACAAATCCCATAATCCATGGAGGTACCTCAAGTTCCGCTCTTCTCCAAACGGCAGTAGAATGTAGAGTGGGTCATAGGGGCACTGTGTGTCAAGTTTGGTCTTGCTTTGGGCCTCTGTGTGGCAAGTGTGGTCCTGATCCGTCATTGGTGTGGGCCGCTGTGCGCTAAGCAAGTGAGTTAAAGTACTGTAATTCCCGTCATCCATGGTGCATCCTACTTCAAACTGCACCAAGATGTAGAGTGCATCTTGGGGGGGGGGGGTCTGTGAGTCAAGTTTGGTCTTGTTCTGTCATTGTTGTGGCCTAGTCAGGATAATCAAGTAGAGAAAGCCTTACTGGCAAATCAGGTTGTGGCCTAGCCTTGAAAATCATGTAGATGAAGCCTTGTTGCCAATTCAGACTGAGGCCTAGTTTGTTAAATCAGATGAAGGAGGCCTTTTTTTTTTTAAAGTGCACTCTCTGGCACCTTTGAGATTTTGGATGCTGGAATGCTGGCCATGCAGAGTCCGTTATGCAAATTCTCCCTCAGTGGCTATCAATCTCCTCTGTCTGGTGCCTTAATCAGAGTCCTTTATGCAAATAATCTGGTACCTGTGTTCTGAGGCTGGCCAATCAGTGTCCTTTATGCAAATAATCCCACAGTGGCAACCAATCGAAACGCTGGCACATATTCCTCCCTCCGCACCACCGCACCTCCGCACCGCCGCAAACATTCTCTTTTATTATATACATAGATAGATAGAAAGATGTAGATGCACTCCAAGTCTCCAAACTCCCAGAATCAGAGCTTTTGAACAAGAAGACAATTTTAAAGATTGACTGCTAATGATATCCACTGAGCATTAATAAAAGTCTGAAGTCTGCTTCTTCCTGCAGATCAGTAGCAAGGAAGGAACTGACCAGCCGTTGCCACCTGCTGTTGGATGAGGCGAATCTGTTGGCCTTTTCATCTATGCACAAAAAAGGAATTCTGGCCCCGTAGGAGTCAGAGGCTGAGCGTGAGTCTTGGGTGGGAGAGGATCTGTGTGAGCAACAAAGCCCTTCTCACGCAGCAGGGAGGTCCTGGCTTACCACAGAGAAGGAAGCCCAACCAGCGACCAAGCAGGAAGTCTAGGAGGAAAGGAAACAATGTCCACGTTCAGCTTCTCACTACAGAGTGAGAAAAGGAGTACCAAGCGTAGACATACTTCCATGCTTGGGCATGTGTGCAAACGAATCTATGGACTTGCTTCTCCAAGAGGGGTGGTAGATGGGGGATTCTGGGAACAATCGTAGTAAAACATTGATTTTTTTTCAAGCTTTGTGTTTGCTGCTCAGTAAGATTCAGGTAGAGTGTTATTATTTCTAGTTTATAGATGGGCTAGGGCAGTCTTTCTCAACCAGTGTGCCGTGGCACACTAGTGTGCCGTGACGGACCTCCTGCTGTGCCGTGAGAAAAGCTCTCTGCCCCCCTTCCTCCCCCCCATTCCTGCCGAACTCCTGCTGCTTGGGGGAGGAGGAGGAAGGGCCGGGCGGTGGCGAAGAAAAAGAAGAAGGGACCGGGGCGCCGCCTCTTTCGGCCATTTCCCCAGCCAGCCTCCAATCCACCATGACTCCCACCATGACTCTCGCCCCTCGCTCGCTGAAGCCGCGCGGAGGAAGAGCCCCGCCCACTGAAGCCTGTTTACCACTCATGCTCCTCCTCTGTAGGAGAGCTGAAGCTGGGAGGAGGGGGCGAGGCATGGCACAGCCTGGCTCTGCCCCCTCCCCTGGCTTTGGCACCACTGGCTTGGCACTGCCCTCAAGGCTGGAGCAGCTGCTGGGAGAGGTGAAGCCGGGGGTAGGGGGTGGGGCATGGCATGGCCTGGCTCCACCCCCTCCCCGGTTTCGGCACTCCCAGCAGCTGCTCCCAGCAGGCCACCAACCCCCAACCGTTCTTTACTGTGTTAGAGTGTCATTTTGTGTCATTTTGGTTGGTGGTGTGCCCCCGGATTTTTTTAATGTTAAAAGTGTGCCGCGGATCAAAAAAGGTTGGGAAACACTGGGCTAGGGAATGAGCACAGAGTGCTGGGACAGTCTGCATTAGCAGGAACCATAAAATCATCTACCACCTCTTTAAGTTTCCCTTTCCCTTCTTAACTTAGCTACAATTCTCATACTAGGTGCTGGAGATTCAAGAGACAGATTTTTTCCAAGTGACAATATATTGGTGTGAGCTACATGTTTTATTATGCAAAGTGTTTAGAGGTGGAATGAGTAATTCAGTCCTATTCATTTTACAAAAGATGCAACTCAATGAAGAAGGAAAAAAATTGATAATACTAGTTTCTCAATATGAAGACAACACAGTGGGCTGCCTCTGCCTCACTGGGAGTACCGGTAAATATAGCCAAGAGATAGTAAGTTGCTCAACATTAATAAGTTTTTTTGTGGCCAAGGGAGAACATCATGGGGTTGCTTTTGAAGACTTTCTGGAAACGTGCATTAGTCCAATGGGCGGCAGCTAGATTGCTAACTGGAGCATCTTACAGGGAAAATACCAACCTCTTGTTACGTCAACTCCACTGGCTGCCGGTCCATTTCCAAGCACAATTCAAAGTGCTGGTCTTGGCCTATAAAGCCCTATATGACTCCAGCCCAGCTTAGTTGTCAGAACGTATCTCCCTCTATGTTCCGCCTCGTACCCTAAGATCCGCTCGGGAGGCCTTGCTCTCGGCCCCACCAGCTTCGCAAACATGGGGACAAGGGACAGGGCCTTCTCGGTGGTGACCCCCCCACCTATGGAACTCGCTCCCCAGCTAAATCAGATCAGCATCCTCCCTCGTTTCTTTCAAAAAGAAACTAAAGACTCCAATCACTTAGATAGGATGTCTTTTATGTATATCTGAAAAATCAATAAAATTCTTATATATAAAAAAAGAAACTAAAGACATGGCTGTGGAACCAGGCATTTGAACTCATTTCAGAACTCAAACAAAACTTTCAAAACTTCATTATTATTTCATTATTGGCGATTTTTAAGACAGAACCAATTAGGAACTGCCAGTTATAATGAAATTTTGAAAGTTTTGTTAGAGTTCTGAAATGTTCACCCCCAGAACTTTAGCAACAATGTAGAAGCAAAGCACCAACGCCACCTAGTTTTCGCCACCAGAACTTTAGTTTTGTAAGTACTTTAGAACCATAGTTGTCCAGGCCTATCAAATGGGATTAATTCTACAGTGCAGGGCCAACATAAGATAGTGCTTGGAAAAGTTCCTTTTTTGGAGTATAAGGCTGGTAAAATCTTCCCGCCGACAAGGGAGCCATAGTTTTCAAAGAAGCTTTCCCAAGTTCCAGTCTGAAAACCACACCTAGGGGGGTCCTTGCACACACTACAGACAGGCCCGGATTAACTCCTTTTTGCGCCCTAGGCCACACTTTGGAATTACGCCCCCTTTAAGCCAACCTCTACCGCACCCCCCCACACACACACACACATCCTTTCATCCACTCGTCCCCCTTAGGGCCCCGCATCCAGCTCTCCCGGTGTGGCTCCACTAGGTCTGCCACAGGAGTTTCCCTCTCGGCAGGCACTATAGATGCAGGCATGGGGGGAGGAGCCTCCTTCCCGATGCCGGGGCTTGAGGCACTTGGCTCCTAACCGGTATCGGGGATTGAGCATGCGTTGTAGTCAGCAGCTGTACCGATGCCACGCTTCTCCCCGATACCCGGGCTTGTCGCATTGGGCTTCTCTCCTGTACTGGGGTTTGCACATGTGCCGTAGCTGGCAGTTGCGCTTCTCTCTTCAGTAAGGAGGAATCTCCTCCTTGTGTTGGAGGAGGAATACCAGTTTTCATGGTGTTAGGGCATGCGCAGACTGCGCAATGGAGTTTCCTGTACTTGCACTAAAGGAGCCAGCAAGTAGATGCTGTCAGCATCGAGGGAGTTAATTTTTCATCCTGTCGATGCCAGTGTCGAGAGCCCCTGCGCATACGTCGTTTGCTCAACAATAGCAGAGGCAGGAGCTGGTATTCAGGAAGGGGCAGGGGCGCCGCCGAAAAGGAGGACCTCCGGTATCCTTCCTTCCTCATCTCCATGCATGTTGTGTTTTTATTTGTTTCAACATTTTTTTTTTTGGTCCGTGATCTGCTCCCCTCCCCCGCCCGGCCATTGCATTTGCACCCCAGCATAGGCCATGGCCTAGGTTGGATTTATGGGTAATCCTGGCCTGACTACAGAGAGTTATGATTCCTCTTGGACCAACGTTTGGAACATCATGGGCCATTGCATGGGGTCTTGGTGTTATAATACTTCAACACATTGCAAATTCCAGCATCCCATAAATTACAGCCATGACAGTCAAAGTGGCATCACAGTGCTATGACTCTATAGTGTGAAAGGGCCTCTGATCGACGGAATAGGCCCTTCTACAAGCATCTGTCTCTCAACCAGGCATTGGTCCCTGAGAGGTTCACTGGCCCTTAGTTGCAGAGACAACAGACAAGCCTGGAAGGAAACAAACTGAAAGCACAGAATTCTTTCACTCAGAATAGAAACAGATTTTACCAGCCTTGTCAGCATCCATCTCCATGATATATAGCCTTTCCTAATAAGAACACCCAGGCTTTATTTACGTATGCAGCCATTTGAGAGATACACCATGAAGAAAGGGGTAAATAGAGGCCAACGTGTTTTTGAACATGAGCCCAGAGGTTCTTTGAGAGTTTAATGATGCTGGTGACTCAATTATGAAGAATTCAAAGCAGCCTGGAGAGGGGAAAAACCCAGTCATCGAATGTTATACACAAGGTTTTCAGCTCATTTTCCCAAGATGATTTGTAGAAGGAAGCCTGGTTCTCCACAACAGGCAAGATACATCAGCACTTATTTATTAGTATGGAATTTAGTGATGTTTTCAGTCCAGAATACAAATCTATGTGAGGATCATATTCAACTCCCATCCTAACAATCAGAGACCAATTATTCATGTATCTTCATGGTTCAGAGGTAGCCTTCAAAGAGTAGGTTTTTCAAGGAGCTGAAAGTCATGAGAAAACAAAGAGGTTGCGACGATGAGATTGTCATCAAATGCATCTGTTGGATGCCATGTTATGTAAGACATTTTCTGCCACATGAAATAAGAACCTAAGACGTGTGCTACCCCTGCTTTTTTATGGGAAAATGTGTTTTGGATAGAGCAAAAAGGCCGGAAAGAGGAAACTAGAGAGGAAGAACATCGGTATAGGGACAAAGAAACCATCCAGATGGAGAGAGGCAAAACATTTGCAGACAAAGCACATACAAACAATTTGATTTCTTGCAGGTATGTGAAATAGTTGAAGGGATTCAATCTGCCTTGTCCAAAGTAGGAATGGCAAAAGAAGTAAAGCTGCTGTAGGTTTTTTGGGCTGTATGGCCATGTTCTAGAACAGGGCTGCCCAGGAAGTCTATCGCGATCGACCAGTCGATCGAGGGACCGAAGGAGGTGGATCGCAGCTGGATGGTGCGCTTCTGCTCTGGGCGCGCGCACCTTCCACCCACGTGCACCTTCCACGCTGTGCACCGCCCCACGCTGCTTCCGGATGAGAGAGAAGCAGGGCGCTCCTCTCTCTCGCTGCCAGCGGAGGCTTTGCTTCCGGACAAGAGAGAGGCAGGCCCTGCCCCTCCCCGGCTTCAGCTCTACCAGCAGCTTCTCCAGGCTTGAGGAGGGCAGGGCCAAGCCAGCCTTGTGCCAGCTATGCCACCACTGGCTGCTTCCTGAAGCCAGAGGGGTGGAGCCAGGCCGTGCCAAGCCCCGCCTCCTCCCCAGCTTCAGTTGTACCAGCAGCTTCTCCAGGCTTGAGGAGGGCAGGGCCAAGACAGCTTTGTGCTAGCTATGCCACCACTGGCTTGGCACTGCCATCCTCAAGCCTGGAAAAGCTGCTGGTAGAGCTGAAGCCAGAGGGGGGCGGAGCCAGGCCACGCCAAGCCCCGCCCCCTGCTTCAGCTCTACCAGCAGCTTCTCCAGCCTTGAGGAGGTAGGTAGATCTTTCTGACTTGGTTTTATTATAAGTAGCTTGCATGCTGAAAAAGTGTGGGCACCCCTGTTCTAGAAGCATTCTCTCCTGATGTTTCACCTGCATCTATGGCAGGCATCCATTGATGAGGCCAAACATCAGGAGAGAATGCTTCTGGAACATGGCCATAAAGCCTGAAAAACTTACAACAACCCAGTGATTCTGGCCATGAAAGCCTTCGACAATACACTAAAGTGGTGATTGGGGATATACATCCATGGATGGAATATGGGGTAAATTGCTACTAGCCCCATCATACATCCAAGTGCCACCTCGGAGTTGGTTGAGGTAGGCAGGATTTCCCTGGGTACTGGTTGTGGGGGGTCGGGAGCAGGTCAGGGTTTTGCCCTCCCTTCTGCTCGAGATCCCTGTGTACAACTGGTGGGCCACTGTGTGATACAGAATGCTGGACTAGATGGGCTGAGGTCCGATTCAGCATGGCTCTTCTTATGTTCTTATGTTCTTATACTACACTGTTATAGTGCTATCATTCTACTTTAACCATCATGGGAACATCTTGTGGAATTCAGGTGTTTGTAGTTTAGTGTCGCCAAGAACTCTCTAACTGATAATAAGAAATGCCCTTCTCCAATCTACAAATCCTACTGGTAGTAGGCATTTGGCATTTGCAGTTTTAATAAACAGTTTATATCACCTAGAAGCCTTTTAAAATAATCAGCATCCATAAAATGAATGGTGGCAGAGCAAGTTAATCCACTAATCCACTGAACTGTTGACCAAAAGGTTTGCAGTTCGAATACGGGGAGTGGGATGAGCTCCTGCTGTTAGCCCCAGCTTCTGCCAGCCTAGCAGTTCAAAAACATTTATTTGCTTTGCTTCTATACCGCCCCTCTCAGCCCGAAGGCTACTCGAGGCGGTGTACAAATGGCATGAACTACCCAATATAAACATATCAACAGTTATCAACACAATCACATCATATACAAATTAACACGTAACGTTAAAAACACAATATCAGTGTCTCATTATTTAATCGATTTCCAACATGCAAATGTGAGTAGATCAATAGGCACTACCTTGGCAGGAAGGTAATCATGCTGTCATGCTGGCCACATGAACTTGGAGGTGTCTATAGACAACACTGTCTCTTCAACTTAGACATGGAAATGAGCACCACCCCAAGAGTCAGACTTCAATAGACTTAATGCCAAGGGGCAGGCATGTAGCCAGGGGGGGGGGGCTAAGGGGGCTTCAGCCCCCCCCCCCGAAATTCTCAGGGTGGTCCGCGAGAAGGCCTTACTGGTACATTATTTAAACTGTTATGTTTATTCATATCATGATCTGATCACCATGCTCATTATATCCCACCTTCATGGGGTTATTAGGATAACAATACAAAAGATTTCCTAGGGTAAACCCTCTTCCATCCAGTCTCAGCCCCCCCGAACCAAACTCAGCCCCCCGAACCAAAATCCTGGCTACGGCCCTGCCAAGGGGAAACCCAAATGGAAACCTTTATAAAATGAAATAAAAGATGAAAATAGTAAGGAACATTTGAAATAAATGGGATTGTGGTTGCTGCGTGACTTCAAGTCATTCCCAATTTACAGGGAATTTATCACAAGGTTTTCTTGGCAAGATTTGCTCAGAGAGGGGCCACCTTCCTCTGAGGCTGAGAGAGTAAGACTTGCCTACTATAATCCACTGCCATATAATCTAGGATAGCCACATAATCTGCGATCCGATTCTGGGATAGTGATCCTATATCCCAGTATCGGATCGCAGATTATGTGGCTATCCTAGATTATATGGCAGTGGAGACTCACATAATCCAGTTCCAAGCAGATAATCTGGGATCGGATCCTAGGTTATAGGGCAGTGTAGATCCAGCCTAAGAGACAGAATGCATCAAGTTCAAAGAAGCCGTGTGCCACCAGTTCCCTGCTGTGCACATTCTTCCTGCTCTTTGATTTACGTCAGGTCAGCACACAGAGGTTGAAGAACATGCCTTTCCGAAGATAATATGAGGCTTTGCTGAAAGGTGTCTGCTTCTGTCTGTTCTGTTTCCCCTTCTACCTGGGCCTGAAGCAAAAGGATATTCAAGAAAGACTTCTGAAAGACGTATTTGTTTCTCATCCTTTTAAAAAGTAAGCACATCCTGTATTCTGAAGGATTCTTTTTAAAGAAATCAGAGCCTTTCTGAGACCTCACAGTTGGCTTGACTGCCAGTTTGTTGTTAAACAGCTGAAGTAAACAGCAGGCATAACGCTGACCTAATCCTTTAGAGAAATAGAATTATTTCCTTGAGGGGGAAAAAAATCCTATGTTTAAAACATGGATGTGAATGAAATTCAATGGCTTCCTTGTCTTTAGTAGGAAAAGACGCAAGCCATCAACCTGAGAGGGCAAATACTGTGGAAGTCAGTCTCTTGTTCGTAAAGCCACCCCAATAAACCCCCCTATAAAATGTGCAACGTGACCATCAGTCAGTAGACTGAGTATCAGGGTGGGCGGATGTTCTCCAGAAGAAAGACTCAATGTTTATCCAAATGCTGGGGAGGTCCCCGGAGAACGCCAGCACACAGCAGACTGCCAACAACAATAGGAAGCGGCAGAGATGTGAGAAGACCACTCTGGCGGGAGAGACAGTGGTAGCAGCAGCAGCCTCAGTGGGCACCGGAAACGGGTCTCGAGTCCCTCCTCCCAAAGGGAAACAGGACTTTGCATTCTCAAAAATGTTAGCCAGACTTTGACAAACAGCATACGTTGGCTGAATTGGGGTGGGTTTCTTGATCAGCACAGAAAGGCAGAGTCGGGTTAAGACACACAGAGGCCATGTCAAGTTGAAGGAGATCCTTTGTATTATCCTCCAAATATGTTGTTGTAGTTAAAACACATCATTATAAAATATATACAACAAAAGGCATAAATTAAAACATCTTACGATATAATACATATACATGGTACAAAGATGAAAATACAATAGTAATAAAATGTAAATTAAAAATCAATGTTTTAAAATTGACTGGGTAGGCCTACCAGAAGAGATGGGTCTTTGATTGTATTTACATTCTGACAGCTCATTTAGCTGTCAGATCTATTCCTGTCATTCCACAGTTTTGGAGTGGTAAATGAAACCATCCTCTGGGTGATGGTTGCTAATCAGATGTCTCTTCCAACTCTAGAATTCTATGATTCTGGCTGTCACCATGGTCAACTTATTCCAGTGTTTCCCAACCAGTGTGCCACGGCACACTAGTGTGCCATGAGCGATCATCAGGTGTGCCGTGGGAAATTGGAACCTTTGCCTCGCTTTGCTCGCGCTGCCGCTTCTGGAAGAACCGACCATCCCGCCAGGTGTCATCTGGGCAGCCTGCCTCTCACTCTGTCTCTCTGTCTCTCTCTCTCTGGGGTGCCGGCAGGGCCAATCAACGCCCGCCAAGAAGCAAGCCCTGCCTCTCTAACATGGCACCACCATGTTTGTTCAGGGCGGAAGTCCCGAGAGAGGGGAGGGGGCGGGGCCTCGGCTTCCTGGAGAAGAGGTTGGTTGGAGGCTGTGGAGGGGAGGGGCCAGGCGGCGCCTTTTCCTGTGAGGTCACTTCCGGAGAGGAACGTTGGGCTTTGTTTTCCTCTCAGCCACCTGTTTTCCCCTTCTGGCTCAGGATTCCTTCAGGCTTTGGGGCTGAGGTGGCTCTGGGGCCTCCTCCCTTCTTCCTCTCCTGGCCTGGGCTCTGCCTCGGCCTCTCCTGCTCTCAGGCCTTCTTCCTTCCTTCCTTCCTTCCTTCCTTCCTTCCTTCCTTCCTTCCTTCCTTCCTTCCTTCCTTCCTTCGTGGCCTGCCTCTCGGCTTTGGAAGGGAGCGGTCTGCCCCTGCGCCTCCCTTCCTCCCTCCCTGCCTGAGGGAAACCCGGTGAGCAGCGGGCTTGAAGCACTGGGTGGTGATGATAGGGCAGCGTCGGTCCAGGCGACCCAGTCCGAAGCACACAAGGCTGGATATCTATGTCCAAAGCACACAAGGCAGGATATCTATGTTGTGTTCATCAAAACAGGCCCAGGTTTCACACCGAGTGTATAAATACATTTTAAAACATATTAACTATATGTATTACTGTGTTAGAGTGTTATTTTGTGTCATTTTGATTGGTGGTGTGCCCCAGGATTTTGTAAATGTAAAAAATGTGCACGGCTCAAAAAAGATTGAAAAACACCGACTTATTCCATAGCTGATCACATCTTCACATACAAGCCTGCCCAGGCACTACAATCGGCAGATGAGGCCCTGCTCTCGGTCCCACCCCTGTCTCAAGCACAGCTGATGGGAACAAGAGAAGGGACCTTCTCTGTGGTTGCCTCCCACCTCTGGAACTTCCTCCCTAAGGAGATCAAAACAGCCCTCTAATTGCTCTCATTTTAAAAAAACAACAAAAGACCTTTTTATGCTCACAAGCATACAGAGAGGAGGACATATCAAACATCTGGCACAAACAAAATGGAAAGGATTATGGAAATGAGTTACTACTCTGGTTTTTAAATTCTACGTTTAATTTTTATTAGTCCCAATTTTAAGCCTTGTTTTTAAATATTTATTTGTTATGACTTTGTTTTAGTTATGTGATACTTATTGCTGTAATGTTTCATTATTGCTTGATGTTGTTGCTTAATATGTTTATTTGACTTATGGTTGTTGTTGCTTCTGATTGCACTTTATGATTGCTGTTGTTTTGTTGTGAACCGCCCTGAGTCCCCCAAGGGGAGATAGGGTGGGATAGAAATAAAGATTATTATTGTTGTTGTTATTATTATTATTCTGGCTGGTTGGAGTAAGTATGCCCCCAGAGGACCTAAGGCAGATTATATGGGAGATTTTCTTTTCTTTAATTTTTCCCTTTCCCCTTTCTCTTTCTTTCTTTCTTTCTTTCTTTCTTTCGTTCGTTCGTTCGTTCGTTCTTTCTTTCTTTCTTTCTTTCTTTCTTTCTTTCTTTCTTTCTGATACTTAGAGGTGATGTCTTAACTTGCAGCCCTGTTTACCATATTGTAAATATATCGTGAGAGGACTGGAAGAAATTAGTATGCACATTTAATTCTATGTAATAATTTGCACTACTTGTTTGTGTTCATAGCTATAACTGCTTCATCAGCAATGCTCCTCCTCTTTCTCTTCTTCCCTCTCCTTGAGTATTTATCATACTCTTTCATAATCTACATCAGTGTTTTTCAACCTTCTTTGAGCCGCGGCACATTTTTTACATTTACAAAATCCTGGGGAACACCACCAACCAAAATGACACTCCAACATAGTAATACATATAGTTAATATGTTTTAAAATATATTTATACACTCAGTGTGAACCCTGTTTCGATGAACACAACATAGATATCCTGGCACAAAACATAGTAATACTAACCGAAGGATGGACCATCAGTCAAAAAATTGATTTTGTCATTTGGGAGTTGTAGTTGCTGGGAGTTATAATTCACCCACAATCAAAGAGCATTCTGAACTCCACCAATGATGGAATGGAATCAAACTTGCCACACAGAACTCCCATAACCAAGAGAAAATACTATAAGAGTTTGGTGGGCATTGACCTTGAGTTTTGGAGTTGTAGTTCACCTATATCCAGAGAGCACTGTGGACTCAAACAATGTTGGATCAGGACCAAACTTGGCATGAATACTCAATATGCCCAAATGTGAACACAGATGGAGTTTGGGGAAAATAGACCTTGACATTTGGGAGTTACAGTTTCTGGAATTTATAGTTAACACACAATCAAAGAGCATCCTAAACTCTTGCAACTATGGAATTAAACCAAACTTGGCATATTGAACTCTCATTATCAACAGAAAGTACTGAGAGGTTTTGCTTGGGAATTGACCTTGAGTTTGGAAGTTGTAGTTCACCTACACCCAGAGAGCACTGTGGACTCAAATAATGATGGATGTGGACCACACTTGGCATGAATACTCAATTTGCCCAACTATGAACATACATGGAGTTTGGGGAAAATATTTATTTTATTTATTTCAGGATTTTACCCCGCTCTTCTCAACCCCCAAGGGGGGACTCAGAGCGGCTTACAGTACGGCACAATTCGATGCTCACATAATCACAATATAAAACCCCAAAACCCTTCAACAATTAAAATACATTAAAAATACATTAAAATACAACTACATTAGCACCGTTCACTCTGGATTAAAACAATGTTCAGTCCATAAAAACATTGGCCATAATCACCCACTTCCATTAAAAACCAATCTAAAATGCTGCCTTGTGCTGGTGTACGAATGCCTGGTCCCACAGCCAGGATTTTACTTTTTCCTGAAGGCCAGGAGGGATGGGTGGATCGTACATCAATAGGAAGCGCATTCCACAGGCGGGGAGCCACCGAGAAGGCCCTATCCCTCGTCCCCACCAGCCTCATCTGAGACGTAGGTGGGAGCGAGAGCAGGGCCTCTCCGGATGATCTTAGATTATGAGGTGGGACATAGCGGCTGATGTGTTCGGACAAGTAGGCTGGGCCAGAACCGTGTAGAGCTTTAAAGGTCAAAACCAGCACTTTGAATTGAGCCCGGAATTGGACCGGCAGCCAGTGGAGCTGACACAACAGGGGGGTGGTATGCTCCCTGTATGTAGCTCCCGTTAGCAATCTGGCTGCCGCCCGCTGGACTAATTGCAATTTCCGAACTGTCTTCAGAGGCAGCCCCACGTAGAGTGCGTTGCCGTAATCTATTCGGGATGTGACCAGAGCGTGGACGACCGTAGCCAGATCAGACTTCCCAAGGTACGGGCGCAGCTGGCGCGAGTCTTAACTGTGCAAAAGCTCCCCGGCCACCGCTGAGACCTGGGGTTCCAGGCTCAGCGATGAATCCAGGATCACTCCAAGCTGCGAACCTGCGTCTTCAGGGGAGTGTAACCCCATCCAACACAGGCTGTAACCCTATGCCCTGTTCGGCCTTTCGACTGACTAGGAGGACCTCTGTCTTGTCTGGATTTAGTTTCAATTTGCTAGCCCTCATCCAGTCCGACACAGCGGCCAGGCACCGGTTCAAGGTCTGGACAGCCTCCTGGTGACAGGTGGAAAGGAGTGACAGATCTGGACGTCATCTGCGCGTACAGATAACACCTTACTCCGAAACTCCGAATGATCTCTCCCAGCGGTTTCATGTAGATAGACCTTGACGTTTGGGAGTTTTAGTTCACCTACATCCAGAGAACATTGTGGACTCAAATAATGATGAGCGGGCCTCTTCCTCATGGGGAGGGGGACACTCCACCCCTTTCTGACCCTCCTTCAGCTCAACTCAGCCTCTCTGCCGGCCTTTCCTCATCCTCAAATGGCGACCCCTGGGAAGGGGGTGGGGCCCGAGTGACGTCACCCTTCCCTCCTCCCTCCCTGGCTGGCTGGCACGCGTGGAGGGGTAACGGCCAAAGGAGGCGCCCCCCCCGGCCCCTTCTTTGCCGCCGCTGCCTCCCAGCCCTTCCTCCTCCTCCAAGCAGCAGGAGTTCAGCAAGAGGGGGAAGAAAGGGTATATTGGAGGTTTTCCCACGGCACACCTGATGATCGCTCACGGCACACTAGTGTGCCGTGGCACACTGGTTGGGAAACACTGATCTACATCAGTGGTTCCCAACCTGTAGGCTGCTGCCACAGGTGGGCCACGAGACCTAAAATAAGCCATTCTATGCTAATCAAGATAGCCAATTGCAACATTCACACTTGCCTCCAGGAGACAAGAGTTCTTTCTCCCACCCTATAAAAAGACTGCTTCCTGGAAATAATTCTGATAGAATTTCACTCAGATAACCCATTAACATACTGCAGAGCCGATCTATGTTGATATAGCATATCAATCTTTATTTATGTGTTCATAGTAGTCTCTGGGGTTCTGGGGGTTACAACCCCCCAAATGTAGCTCTGCCCAGTGCCCACCCCTCCAAAGCGGCCAAAGAGTGCAAAAGTCATGTGCTATGGGGTCTAATTGCAATACTTCATTCTGCAGCTTTCCTTCCCATTTCTGTTCCAACCCAGCAATTATTCATGTGGCAATTGTTTCAAGATTTTTTAAAGAACACAGACAGAAGCAGATAAGAAGGACCCCAGGAGGAGGTCTTATTTGCTTCGCAAGTATTGACATGTCTGCCGCATTTCCTTTAAGGGCAATATGGGAGCCTGTGAGAGAGTGAAGTTCCTTATGCTGCCTTGCCTACACAAGTCTCTCAAGAAAGAGAGAGAGAGAGAGAGAGAGAGAGAGAGAGAGAGAGAGAGAGAATGGAAGACAGGGATGCCAGGAAAGCCAGTTTGGTAGAAGTAAACTAAATGGTTACTCTTCCCTAGTGCATTATGTTTTTTCAATCTAGTCCTCACAGACAACAGGTCAACCAAAACACTTTTTAAAAGAGAGCAATATTAAATTAACTTACCATTTTTGCTAATTATTTTTTTAGAATGCATTCGCAATTGATGTCTTATTATGAAGGCTAAGGCATTTTATTATTTATTTATTTTATTTTATTTATTTATTTACTTTGCTTCTATACCACCCCTCTCAGCCCGAAGGCGACTCGAGCCGGTGTACATATGGCAAGGACTGCCCAATATAAACACATCAGCAGTTACCAACACAATCACATCATATACAAATTAGTAATTAAAATTAAACACAATATCAGCGTCTTGTTATTAAATCGATTTCCAGTTGCGGCGGCGGCGTTCCTTAGGTCTCACTAATAATCATACTACATCTGCAAATGCCCGGTCAAACAGCCAGGTCTTGACCTTCCTGCGAAATGTCAGGAGGGAGGGGGCTGATCTGGAAGGGCATTCCAAAGACAAGAAGCCACCACTGAAAAGGCTCTGTCTCTTGTCCCCACCAATCGCGCCTGCAAAGCAGGCGGGACCGAGAGCAGGGCCTCTCCGGATGATTTTAAACACCTTGATGGTTCATAGGGGGAGATGCGTTCAGACATGTAAGTTGGACCAGAACCGTTAAGGGTTTTAAAGGCTAAACCCAGCACTTTGAATTGTGCCCGGTAGCAAACTGGTAGCCAGTGGAGCTGGCGCAACAGAGGAGTTGTGTGCTCCCTGAGTGCCGCTCCTGTTATCAACCTGGCTGCTGTCCATTGGACCATTTGAAGCTTCCGAACAGTCTTCAAAGGCAGTCCCATGTAGAGGGTGTTGCAGTAATCTATACGGGATGTAACCAGAGCATGGACTACCGTGACCAAGTCAGACTTGTTAAGGTACGGGCAGAGTTGGTGCACAAGTTTTAACTGTGCAAATGCTCCCCTGGTCACCGCCGAAACCTGGGGTTTCAGGCTCAGTGATGAGTCCAGGATCACACACAAACTGCGAACCTGCATCTTCAGGGGGAGTGTAACCCCATCCAACACAGGCTGTAACCCTATGCCCTGTTCGGCCTTTCAACTGACCAGGAGTGTCTCTGTCTTGTCTGGATTCATTTTCAATTTGTTCACCCTCATCTAGTCTGACACAGCAGCCAAGCACTGGTGCTTATCATGCTTATCAACATGTTCAATTGATAGCTACATTTACATTCTTTTTAAAGCAGGAAAAACCAGGTTTCTAAGTGAAAAAATAAGATAAAATTGGAAAGAAAATATTACAAAATACCCTCAAGCTTTTGAGCTCACCAAATATAATGAGTATGTAAGGCCGCTGCAATTCCTCCCAAGAATCACGCAGAGTCTTCTCGTCAATCCACCGGGTTTTATTAGAGGTTCAATACTCGTAAAGCCAAAGCGCCTTCACTTCACCCCACACCACCTTATATACAAACAACCCCTCCTTCCCACCACCCGCAATGTCCGGTCAGGGTTGCATCATGCCCTTATGACTCAGCAACTCCCAGTGCTGCACCCAGTGTCCCCAAAGGGTCATGCCCGGTCAGCCTTACATCATCTTCCGCTGACTCAGTACTATGTCCGGTCAGCCTTACATCATCTTCCGCTGACTCAGCATTATGTCCAATAGAGCCACGTCACATCCCTCATGACTCTGCACCCTCCTGGGCGATTGTGTCATCCCCAGGAATTCCCCACGGTCTGCAGGGCTGTCTTTCATGTCAGACTCGGAGTTCCCTTAGCCTCACCCAGGCTAAGAACCTCGAGTTCTGACAGAGTACATATTCCAGATCAGGGGTGCTCAGAATGGTGATCTCGATCACCAGGGTGATCTTTGGG